>UXGC01000364.1:0-136520 GCA_900480045.1 Eurytoma adleriae
GACGTGGAAATTTCGGCTGCCCGTAGCTCCCACTTTTTCAATGCCCATCTTAATTGTCAAATAATTTGAAAATAATTTACGTACGGTATTCGTTTAATGTATTAATTTAATGAGTGCGATGCACCGTAATTATTTCGTGCAGATCGTATCCAACTCCTCATTTTAAGTAATTAATTATATTATTAACATGTGACTATAATTACTTAAATACAAATGATGGAAGATAAAACTTTATGATTAACGACAGTAATCGAGCCAATATAGAGGGTACTGATGATTACCTTAAAATTTGCATGAACGCGTAATTTTTTATTAAGGAAATTATATTATCGTTTGCAGCTTCATGCCAACGCCGGCCAATAATAAAGACGTCATTTGATGTACGAGAAAATCCAGACACACCTTTAAAAATAATTAAATTTTGATTAAAAAAGCAGTTAAGGGCAATATTGGAAAATGATTTTTTTCATAAATTAACTTTGAGGCATTCGCGTATTCAATTTTTTTTGCTCCATTCATAACGTATGCGTTCATTAAATTTATGAAAAAATTCTGAAAGAAGAATAAAAAAGAAAGTGCCTAAGTTATCGACGCGTGCTATCTTTTTATGCTTGACTTCATCATTCGCATCGTTTACGTATAAGGTGCAGTCTCCTATCTCGGCGTCACTTGCTCTTCTCCCCAATGACTCACTATCAAAGGCGTGAAATGTCATTCCGCAAATAGCTAAAAATCCAAGAACCAATATTTGTTTTTAACTTAATTATTAATACAGTGTTTTTAAGAAAAAACCACGTTATTTATTAGAGATTTCCAATAAAAAGAATCCAATCTAAAACGTTAATTTTCGTATGTTAAAATAAAGAGGCACAGTGAGCATTTCATCCAATTAATTCACGGCGCGCCCGGTGAATCAGCAGCGGTGTTCTAACGTCGGAAGCCCCCCTCTGTTCACAGATGACTCCCGATGATTATCTACCCCCCTGTCTGTGGGCACGTGCCGAAAAAAGGAAGACGCGCACATGTGACGGCGAGTTAACCTCGTGTCAACGTCAGCTCGCCGAAAGAATGGAAAATACGTGCATTCGCGCGGTTCCGTTAGCGGGGTTTGTACGCCGAGGGCTGCTCGCTTCACTTCCGCCTCGAAATGCCTGAATCTAGTTTACATACACAACTCGGGCGATTTTTCTGAAATTATTTCGATAAACAAACACTCGCAGCGGAAAAATCGTGGAATCTCGAGAGGGAACAATCGGTAATCCAGGTTCGCTGGCTGAATGTTTCGACACACGCGCACTCGTTTTTCGCAAGCTCTTACGCTAACTAGCATTGACAGGGCGCAGCGCGGCGCTGCGGCAACGAGCGAGCGAAGCCGGGCACTTTTGTCGCTCGCGGTAATTGAGAATGACGTATACGTTCTCGCGCTCGCGCTCCTTGATCTGGGGCCGCCCAATCGAGTAGGCGTGATAAAACGCTCTGGGCGACAGAGCCGCGGTTTCCCGTGGGACGCTGAGGCGACAGGTTGACGATTGCGCGCTGACGTTTTCCTTGAAAAAATCATTTTTACCTTTGGACAATCTGTTAATATTGAAAATTTCTAAAATGCTAACTAACTATGAGAAACGTCATTTGGATTGATATTATTCCTTTGTTATACGGCAGTACTAACCTGGCAGGAACAATTTGAGTTTTAGTTTCACAAACGTTTTATTTTATTTAAAATATTTTTGATTTGTTTACAGTCTAAAGAAAGAATAAGAAACGTTATAGCAAATAAAAGCTCTTTTAATAGAGACAAACGTCTGCTTTTTTGTGTAGATTGAAGCTGCTCTCGTTTGTTCCTCGTTCTAAATGCCCGCTTGAGTCGCATGAGTACGACACGGTATCTCCCATCTTTTTCTCTCTCTCTTTCTCCACCTGTATTCCCAGTATTGTCAGTCGCCAGTAGAATTCCGCGAAAATTAACGACAACTCCCTCACTGCCGACTTATCGGTTTTACCAGTCTGCCAGGCTGTACAGAATAGAGCTTTATCCTGATACTCTGATCTAGTCTGCGATCCTAGAGTTCAATGGCTGCTCTTCTAGCATTGAATAACTAAAAATAAAATAATTATTAATTTTCAATTTGATTAAGTTTAAAACAAAAATTTAAGCACACATTTCACTGAATTAATAAAGTGATTGTAATAATGTATAAGCATTTAAGTAAAATTTATTATGATAACATTTTTTGGACTTGCATTGTAGAAGTTAAATAAACAGGAACAGTACAACATTTGCAAGGGTACAATTTTCAAGGTTTATCTAAATCTCCCAGGTTGCTCACGAGCTTTCCTCGAACACAAGGCAATGGCTACGTCGACGAATTCGCGTAGGTGAGCTCACGCCGTCAGCCGAATTAAATATTCTATCGGATATACCATAAGAAGAGGCGAGAGAGAAGGAGACAGAGAGATGTCTTGACATTGCTATATATCAACCTCAGTCTTTAGTAGAAATCTTCAGCTTCGCCGATGACTTCTGAATTATTTTTTCAAAAAATGACAAGAGAATTTTAATTTATCTTTACACATAAATAAGCAAAACACAACTATGCAAAAGAAAAATAATTAGACTTTTTGGTCTAGAAAAGTGAATGAAAATTTGTGAAGTTACAAAATAAAATGTAATTCCATGATTTGGTAAAATAATTGCACTAGTCGAATTGAATAGAAAGACTTTGGAAGCGCACGACAATAGAAAGCTCGTCACAGCCGAGTCTGAGTAAAAGCTCGACAGATGAAGCGGCTGGCATTTAAACTGCCGGCGTGTACTTTCACGGTCTCGCTTAGTGCGGAAACGCTTAGGGACTCAGTCACGAATTATAAATCGGAGCGCGCGATGAGCGCATAATCGTGGGCAAGTCAGGAAACGGGGCCACTCGAGGATATCCAAGCGGAGCGCGCACGCGCGGCCTCCTCCTCTCCGTTTAATGGGGAAGACAATCGCCGCGCTCGCGCGAGTCTGTCACGGGACGTTGCGCTCCCGGGGCTACAACACACACACCCAGTATCTCTTCCTCGATTAACCTTTTGTGCCGCACCGCCGACGTCCGCTCGGGGAATCATCGTCGTGCATTTCGCGGCTCTACTTGACGACCTGCGAACACGACTTTCGTGACATTTCTTTTTCTCCGCTTCGATTCGGACCAAAGTAGAGTAGGTATACTGCTGAATAAAACGTGTAAATGCCTAACTCGCTCCGGCCGAATGACCAGCAGATTTGTACATTCAAATCTTACGAGGTTTCTCCTATCGACAAGACAATTTTCATTGCGGAAACAGGTTTCCCGTAAAAATCGAGGCGCAAAAAAGCCGTGACCCGCAACTAGGAAGCGTCGGCGCAGGGTCAAATGAAAATAGACCTCCGCTCAGCTGCTCGATCTTCGCCGCCGGCGGCGGCGGCGGCGGCGAAAAGGAGAGAAGGTGTGCGCTGCACCTAACTAGCCTTGTGTGTCGTGGCATGACGACGGCACACCTACGGAGGATGTCCGCCTCCTCCCTTGGGGCCGCTACCGGCTCGCCGCTGCTGCATATTCAGCGAGCTCCTCCATGCGCGATAAGTGTCGCGCTGAGTGGTTGCCGAGGTCACGCGCCGCCTAGTCTTCGACGACGCGTTAAAACAAACTCGTTTCCTTACCGCTCGATACATTCGAATGTACACCTCTAGGCTCATTATGAACCTCGCAATTACGGCTTAAGTGTACACGAGCTATTATTAGAAATTTCATTTAATTGCATGATTTTAACGACGAATGCTTTTACTTTAAACAAAGAGGTAACAACCGCATAATAAGTGCAAAATTCATTGTCATTTTTTTACCGAGTTAGTGCAATTAAGGCAAAAATTTTATAAATTTTAAAAGTCAATGATTTTGTCTGAAAATGGTCGATTAAAAAATAATAATGATTTCTTTATAAGTATTTGTATTCCCTTAAATAATAATCAAGGGGCGCGCTGGCGCCTCGAGGCAAGTATGTTCATTATACGATGGTGCCAGCAATCCAGGCTCAGCAATTATCAGTTTAACTAGTTTCGAGATTGTTTTAGATTTATCTGAATAACTTAAAACATGTTGCATTAAAATTGGATGTTTTCTGAACTCTTGTGGAACTTCCGGAGAGCAGAATAAATAAAATGAGAAAGAAAGTCAAGGCCGCCAATGAGTCTGCGAAGAAACAATCGTCTCTTTTTGCGCGCGTCTCCTCTATCTATCCCTTGCTGGGTCTCCAGGGTGGTCTCGGCATGTCTCGTAGCCCGTGCGGTGACACAGCGAGACCGACTCTACACGCGCGCTGCATCATAACTGCACAGACAAATGGCCCACAGATTAAAACTAGAGAAAACAACATTAGTAATCGTATCGCTAATACTTGCCATTTTTTACTTTCCTTTTCCACTTTCCTTTTTTCGAATCGTAAATCTTTTATAATCCAGTTACTACTTATTACGTATGTTCTAATAGAATCTCCACTTCACTTGCTCGTTGTGGTATTTATGAGCGTTTTTATCTCCCATTTCAGCTATCGGCCAATGAATTTGAGAGTAACCGAGAAAGAAAGCGAATAGTCGGTGCCTTTCATGAAACTGGATCTCGCCCAGGATGGCCCCGGTGCTGCCCACCCTCCCACGGTCCAAGATAACAGGGCAATAATTCACGATACCAAGCGAGCAAGCGCCTGCTTCGTTCGCCACAAGATTAGTCACGGATGTACCCTCGATGCACCGATGGTGCAAACGAAACGGTCTAGCTCCGAGAATCAGCCGATTTGCAGAACTCGTGTCTTCAAAAAGGTACATTTTATTCTCATTGCGCGCCTTTCCGAACCCTCGCGTCAGCAGGGAGCAAACTGAGCTCGGTTGCTGGCCACTTTTCAAAAGATCAACCTTTTATTTCGTTTGCTTCTTGAGATAAGTAATGTCACACGCGTCTAATAACTTAATCGGTTTATCGTCGAGACCACCCCGCTGTTAACATATCCGTTAATAATGAACAACGCGCAATAAAAGATAGCCTAGCGTGACTGCCGGCGATTTTAAATGTACCACGCACAGTTCCGAACGAATCTCAATCGCGGCTTCGTTTAGACTTTTTGCTAGCCACCTAACGGGTGACCGAGGAGGAAGTCGACTTACTAATTGGGAAAAACCTGGTATTACGAATATTATGAGCAGTCTCGTTGGGCCATTAAAACAACGCAATTTTGCAGATATTAACATTTTAAATAATAAAGATGTTTTGATAATGTAAAAATCTATAAAACCAATTAGCTACTCATTATATAACGCGCAAATTGCACAGTGTGCGCGTAATGCATAGTAAAAGTATTATTATCCACTTAATATTAATCTTAATTTGTTCTTCATTTTATATTTTTCGTTTTGATAGAATACAAGACCGTCCTAGACTGGTTTAAGTCCTAAACTATTATATTTAATTATACGAGAAATATTTAACAAAAATTTACATAACTCAAGCAATGAGTTTGAACTTGATTCGCACACTTTCAGGAATCGTAAATCGACAGTATTATAACTTCGGGTTACCTATGTTCGGCTGAATCTTGCTTAATATACGCATAATTCAAGGCCAAAAAAACGAGGGGAGAATCAGAAGCAGAGCTTTAGTGTACTTTGAATGTAAGAGGCTTATTTATGGAAAAAGGCGCGAGCACGGAATGCACTCGAGGCCGAGCGAGAAATAAAGTTGTAAGGCATTAAATAATGTTTATTTTTCCCAGATATAAGGCGCCTTCGTACCTGCGAGATATAGGGCCGACAAACGACAGTTGCAAATTAGCCGCTCCAAAACTGTCGATGGACACTTTACGCACCTGGCTTGCGATCCCAAACTTTCAGCTTATTTCACAATGATTATTTATGCCGAAAAAAGATAAAAACTAATTACTTTTTACTCGATAAAGTGTAATGGATACTTTATCTCTGAGAATGTTATATTTATAATGGTATGGTTCAATAAATCTTTAGTATCAAATGAAACTTGATTTTGTGAATCAATAATACTTATTTTCAATTAAGTATTACACAATTCAATTATAGAAAGCAGTGAACAAAAAATAGGTAACGTAAACGCACGCGATTATCTGATCCAATTTGTGGTATAGAATTGAGCGCGAAATTTAAAAAAGGGTTGTTCAAACATATGTATAAGATATGGAAAAAATGCAGAAAATAAAGTTACGTAACTAAACGAGTTCATATCTTTAGTAATTGTGAACAGAGCCTGCGGTACTGGACACTAGGCCCTTGACGGTAAATCGCCGTATACTCACATTATCAGTGGCGGTGCAAATTATAGAAGCTATAAGGCAGAGCTTCTCCGCCACATCGACGTACACGCAAGAAGTAAAGAGAAAGGGAGAGAGGGGGAGAAACCTCAATGCATATTCAACGGACCCCCTGGGCCCTTGGAGCTCGTCTTTCTCTTTCTTTCTTTGCACTCGGCGACAACAATCAGCGAAACAAACCCACTTATGATCAACAAGGGTGTACGTCACGTGGCACCCGCAAGCGGACAACTTGTCTGCTGAATATTCATGAGATCGCTCGACCTTACGTGTGTGTGCACTTGGTAAGAAATATGTGTGCAATGTGCGCGTCTTCATATTCGCAAATTTAAACTGTTCGTCGAAGGAATTTCCAGCTTATAGCGAAATAATTTTCAGATAAAAGATTATGCGCGGTTGTAATTCTAAAAGTTGTAATAGAGTGTTTGAGCGTAATTTCTTTATAAGGAGCAATCAGCAGGTGAGTTATCGACGAGGCGCGTGCGCGTTGTCGCCGATGAAAGGATAAATCGGCGGGCATTTGTTTCCACTTATCATCCGCGGCTCGGGACTCGAGTCGGCGCGTAACTTCCTGTCCCCATAAATCGTCGATCGGCGCTCGTCTCCGTAATAACAAGAAATAATCGCCCGCATCGCGCACGTAAGTTCGCGTCAAACGTCGCAACAGGCGGCACTCGATCAACGTCCCGGGGCGCGAGCGCGCGCGATTTCTATATTCCGAAATCGATCGCTACAGATCGGGACCTTTCTCCTCGCGGGATCGCGCGGCTATCGATCTTAGATCGACGGCTCGCGCGACAATGGGCCACGGCGCGACGCTCGCCTATTAAAGCGTCCAATTCAAAAGCACCCGCTTTCTAGATCTGCGCCCGTAATCGATTCCCCCCGAGCGCCGCGAGTCTCGATCGACGCCAAGATAGACGAGCCGGCCTAGTCCGATATATTTTAATTGTTCTCTAAAATATAACGCTGGAGCAATCGAGCAATCGATTTTCCGCTCTTCCACGCGCGAGTAACTTATGCGCTGCGAAAAATAAAGTCATATAGATAGAAAATAGTAAATGTCAGGAACAATCTCCATTTGCGCGCTAGATGGTAGTTGAAACTTTTTATTGCGCGCGGCTAAAAATATTTGCACATGCTTAGGACTTTTTTCCGATCTTACGACTCCGAGTGCACTGTGGTCGTAAAGTTTATAACTTTTATTATGGCTATAAATCTCCCATCTGTTCTTTCCATTGCAATAATCGTTAAGTCGGAAAATAATTAAATTGAATGTCACAATCAACAAGATTTTTATACGATACTTAACTCCTGGAAAACGACATCGTAGAGAATGTTCTCACGTGCCAGTCAGCGAAAGCTTAATTAAAGGGCACAAAGAGTATCGAAGAATTTACTTAAAACTTTTAACAACTGCAAGAAATTGAGCATATCCAGCTGACTAAGCAGAAAAAGCATCCGATCTCATAGCTCATAGGTGAAGCTCCGGCTGCAAATCATCTCGTTCGGAGCGATTTGCCGTAATGGCGGTCATATTCGGAGGCGTGCGAGATCGGGGCACGCTATAAACGCATACATCACGAGCGCATAAAATTGACGATCTCTCGAAGGTATAGCCGGTGCGCCCATGCGCGCTAAGTGCGTAGCGTATATGAACGAACGAGAACTGATCGGCTCTTGCACGTCCGCGGCGGAGATTGATTTATCACGCTACGGGAGACAGATTGCTGGCGCTCGTTGACTGTCCGGCTCGCGCTGCCTCTCTCCGTCCCTCTCTTAAAAGTAAGAGACCGAACCTCGGCTAGATTAGAAGAGAGCCTCGCGAGGGAGTGAGGGTTTTATCTGCACGCACGGGATGTAGGAGGGAAAAATCGCGTCCTGTTGCACGCCCGCGTAACGGTCGCACACCGGCACCTTTAACTACACCGGCCGCTGCTACTCGACGACGCTCGAGCGATAAACTCAAGGTGCTGAACTCGTCCTTACGACTTTTATTTCCTTTTTTTTAATTAAAAGCAGCATTTTTAAGAGCAGAAAGCGCTTACAGCTGAAACTTTAATTCATTATTCTAAAATAAGTTTGCCTTTTCAATTTAATAAATTCAGCAGACATCGAGCTGTTGAAATGTGCAATTCACACGAAATTGCGAACAAGTACTCGAGGCACCTGAGGCAACAACGATATTTTAAGCTCGCGGCAGCAACATTCACGTGCGTTGTGCGATTGTCGCTTGATGATCAGCAGCTCTCAGAGTGCACGCGCCCAGCAGATAACGAGGAGGTAGTGCTACTACTAGTCCAGTCAAGGTCACCGAGATAAACTCAGCTGCATCGCGCGTTCGCACGTACTCGAAGGAGCGCCAAGGAGAGAGGGGAGGATCATTAGGGTGATTAATGCCGATGAAGGAAGCAGATAGGGGCTGATTTATCGATGTCACCGACACCAACAGGTCAACTGACGCTTGACGAGATAAATGGTGAATGGCGCCCATTTTCTTCGCGCTCCACGAGGGCACGGGCGCCTTGGATTTTATTTCAGGGAATCCGCACGAATAATTGATAAGCTCTCGGGGACATCCGCGTTTCTCCATTAAGCTAACACGGCTCTGTCTGCCAGAATTAAAAGTCAAATTCTCCCTCATCTATCAAAAATTTCAGCTTTAGCATTGTTTGAATTTTCGAATCTTGGATAAATTTAAAATGCCATCGACCGTTTAAATCTGCTTAATTTAGTCTTGAAATGGTGTTCCATAATGATTGCGAGGATAAGTACCTCAAAGAAGATGAGTGGCTGGTAATTTTATTTTCAAATGAAATCTTCATAGATTAAAACGTAATGAAAAATCTTTGGGTAAGTCACCACAAGGTCCAGTGTGAAGAGGCCCTTTAGAGCGGCACATCGTGCGACGAGGACTAGGAGGTTTATGACCAGGTAATTGAACACCCGTGCCTCGCTCGCACACTTAGGCTTCCTCCCCCGGCTGATTTAAGCCTCCATAACGCGAAGACCGCAGGTATTTCCATCTTAGGGTCACGGACTGAGTTATGCAGCACGCGGATTGAGGCGAAACTTTTCTTTGCCCCCAGCCCGCGACGCTAATTGCTCATTTACTTCGTCGGCTCGAGCTGCCGCCGCTCGTTCATGGGATAGGACGAGGATTAATAAGTCGCCAGAGTACTCTGGTCTAGTCTGAGGTTTGCTTTATGTACAATGTTTAGATCGTTAATTAACTATCGCTAATATTAACTCGCCTTGCTCATTCTGGCCAATCGTATCTATCGAACAAGACTTGAAAAATACTGTATTCATTTCAATGAACTAATAAATTGTGCCGAAAGTATACAGTTCGAATTTTAGACTTAGATCATTGCCGAACTATCGTAGACCATAGACGCAGTATCTTTTCTGAAGAAGATTCATCGTTTTTCAATTATGACAAATAATTTCTTCGTTGCAATTAACCTGTTTCTGTCTCTTTTTATCAACTTATATAATTTAGCGAGCACTGCCGTTTCTTATAAAAAGCGATTTCTTTTATAGGTAAACCTATCTTTTTATCAAATCATTATATTGTATTGTACAGGACTGAAACAGCCGTTATTTTAATGAAACAAATATAAATCACAAAGACTTATAGTCGTCGAAAAAAGCGTTGTGCAAACAAAAGTTGAACGCTTTCATTGAGTTAACGGGTCACGTAAGATTTCTCGGGTGCCAATTAGAAAAAAGAAAAGAAGTCTTAACGCGCCTTTTATCAAAGATTCAGCGATGTAAGTGCCGCAACGGGCGCGAGAGAGATCGGTGTCGCGCCAATTGGACGTTGATTTTATTTACACACGGCCGGCGCATGCCAGGACGATCGAATTAACAGCGTTGCGCTGCTTTATTTGTTTTCGAATAGATAATCCAGCCGAGATACAGCCTAGGAAATGTGGGTGGAGAGCGCGCGAACGCGTATATGATTACAGCGATCTTATCCCCGTTGCGGCTCAAAGCGGCACCTGCGCACGCTCTTTCAAACGCCCACCTGAGTTTTACAGTCTACTTAAAGAAAATGATAAAAATACGCCATCGACGTTCATTTACTTTGTAAAAACTACCTTGTTATTACTCCTACTTAGTGCGAAATGTATATTAACTGAATTCTTAAGATCACTGATAAAGCAGTAGAAGATATTTACTTTAGATTAGGTGCGCATATACAAGTATTTTTGATAAAAACTACTTAATTAGTAATTAGGAAAAGTGATAAATACCAAAATATCTTACAAGTATATAAATAATTTTATTAAATATCTATGACGATTAGTCATAAAAAAACTGTCGTTCGTACCTAAAACTACCACGTAACCGTCAGAGCCCTGAAAAATGATTTCTATTAACTGCATACTTGATTCGTACATTTCTGTAGCAACTTATTTCATTAACTAGTAAAATTGCTCCGTGAATTAGTGTAAATTATAATTTAATGCCTGTACAGTATAGATTATTGGCCAGCTCATTGAGCGGTTGAAGTCATTGTAGCCGATTTTTTGTTCCTCTCACTTACGATCGGCAAATCGTTCCCAGCCATTATTCTCGGGGCGAGCGTTACGCGCACATCTCCCCGCTCCGATTTCTCGCTCGTCACTGCGCGGAGAAAGTGGACGCATTCCCGGATCGGCTCTTTATCGCGCGCCTATTGTTGACACGCCGATTACACACCTCCAACTTCTTTTTTTCACCCGTTGGCGCGGGCGCGCGCGCCGCCGCGACAGCGAAAGTCGAGATTTACGTCGCACGACGCGAAGGAGAAAAATTCGCCGGCGATACGATCGCGGCTGCGCGCGGAAGAATATTAACCCGCTTTTAAGGGATATATATATACGGCTGTCGAAGAATCGGAGGTCCGGTGTCAGGTTCCAACGGCGACAAGAGATTCTGCGACGACAGTTTTTACGGTTGCTAGCGTCGATGCCTTTAAAGGCACCGACCCTCTGCAAAGGTTTTACCTTGAAAAATTATTTTTTAAACAAACGATGAGTCACATTTTGTTAAAGAAATACTTAATTAAGAATTTGAGTGTTGTAGGACGGATACAGTGATTTAACAAAGGTTCGCCGTTTGACCATTGTTCACATGGTGTAACACCGCGCGCCTTCCTTTGCCTTCTTTTGGCGCACATTCGCGGAAACCGAAAGCCAGAATCGCCGCGCGCGTGTTTCGTCGTTTATATACATACAATGATACACGCGACATTGTCTCCTTTTCTCACTTTTTTATTCAATACCACGCTACGAGCCTTTGGAATCTCGTAAGAACGTGCAAGGTGCAAGTACTCCTTACATACGCGTTTTAGCATAATCACGTTGTGATACAAAAACTTTTTAAATGTTTAAATATTCACCAGCAAACTGAATTATAAAGCATTCGTGCTTTACTATATTTATTGGCCTTTTCGACCAATTAAAAACAAGCCCCGCGATTTAAATAATCCTGGGTTTTCTACCACATTTATAAGAGAATGCCTTTACACGAGGTGCATCAGAAATATATGAATAACAAAAAATTTTTTTAATGGAAAACGAAAAGCTAAAGGACTTGCTTGGAAAGAAGCTGAAGGAAGATCGCGAGTAGAGTACGATGCTCGCATTCCTAGGTTAAGTGGATTCCACATGCGAAACTAGTGTGCAATAGCTGGTATGCCTAAACACGTCCTTTCGAAAATTCTTGCACTTTTTCCACTGGGAATTATAATAAACTCCGCGGCGTAAGCCCCTTACTTGGGAGGAAATTATCTGAAAAAATTGCTCCTCCAACTACAATAGCGTATTAGAGTGCGCACTCGCGCTCGCATTCGAATCGAATAAAGCGTTAAGAAGCGGCGCGCATACCGCTGATGCAGACCGAAGTTAAAATTAACACTTCTCTGCATCGAATTTGCATAATAAAGTACTGAACGGACGCATCGGCCGACTGGAAAAAGGTCCAAAGTGCTTCGAGGGAATATAAAGAATGCTCAACGGTATAATCCGAGTATTCGCGCAGGCGCATCTTAATGCTCTTCCGATTTCCCTTTTCCCCGCCAATTGACGCGATACATAAACTCTGAATGCGGTTGACTGGGGCTACAGCGAATCACACTTACGCGAAGGTCGCCGTACTTTAGATGCGCCGCGAGAGGCGGTCTCGTTTTTCCGCCGCGCAAATAGCCGCGGTAGCTAACCTATAACCTTCCGCTCGACCATTAGCCAGAGCTTCGTGAATTATTTATGATTTTGCTGGAAAAATGAGGGAATCGTTTTAAACGCGGTGCCCGTTTGCTCGGCCTCCACTGCGAATGTCTGCCGTATAGTCGTCCTCTCGTGCAGGAGACACCATTATTTCGCATCAATTGCAAAATTGAATCGTCACTGGTTTTATGGGCCCACTTGTACTTTGCAACAAGCACAACCTCAAGGTTTGCGGATGAACGAACTTTCAATGAAAATCAGAAATGCAGAAGGCTAATATTTTCATCAAAATTTTTGTTTAAAATGAGAAATCGCAATACTTAAAATTTTAATTAAATTCGGTAAAAAAGCAGCGAAGAAACACCGGGGTCAGGTGAGAAACGCAGGCATTGCTTGAACGGAAGGAACGTGTCTGATTAGCGAGGCAATCAATTCGGTACGTGAGTCCACTTGGGCGCTACAGCCACTCACTTCATTCATCGCCTAATGAAAGAGCGTGTCGGCTGGCGTGCGGCTATAGGCATCAAAATTCAAACAAGCACCTCATCGCCTAATACTTCGTCAGCATCATTGATCCCCGTGAAGTTTTTTTCTATTTTTGGGTCGGAATGATCAGATTCGAAAGTAATTATTAAAACTTTTTATTGTACAATCTATTCAGAAAAAAGCAATTGCTGTGATTTTGTTAATTGAAGTCTGACGAGATCGTTTTTTTAAACTATTTTCTACTATTGCTTTTAGAACAGAGTATCTTCATTTGGTGCTTTTGATCGTGACTGTAAGCTCAGTGCATCCTTAAAGGCGGTTCACTCAGCGCGTGTCTACTTAGTATTCAGTGGACGAGCTCGCGAGTGGCACCCCCGAGTTAATTAATTCAACGTAACTGCGGACCCGTTCGTGTAAATACACACTTACGCGTATCCTCCGAGTGTCGACTTTATGATCCTGAAAACTAAAACTAAACTGAAGGCGAAAAACAACATTTGGATGGATATCAAAGACAAAAGTAATCAAAAGCAAAAAGAAACAAATCGTTTCTGTTGAAGTATAAAAGTAAAAACTGAAATGGAACAAACGGAAAGAATGCAGCGTGCATACCCGAGGCAGGAGAATTAGTTCGCGCCCTTCCGTGAGAGCCGCGAAAAATCTGAGCAATCGCACGCATGCAGCCTCGGGCCTGCACCGATAATGCACCTGCTTCGAGTCTACTTGGCTGCCTGCCCTCGTCTTTCTTTTTTCGAGTAAGAGTATGTAATTTCTCGCGATCGCAAGGTTTTCCCGCGTGCGCTCGGGGGAGGCTCCCGCTATAATTTACAGCAATGGGCTGTTTTCCAGCGGCGGGTCGTGAGCACAAGTGCATCTCTGCCCCCGGAGCGCGCAAGTGAGCGCAGGCATAGCATTAACTGGACATTGCCCGCTACGTTTCAAGACTGACGGGGGAGGGGTTCTTCTCGAACGAGAAAAGATTCTCAAAACATTTTTTATGCTTCGTAGCAATTTTTAAACGCACGAGCAAAAACTGACAAATATCATACAGAGAAATAATTGCTAACCTTGAACAAATGGTTCGCGGTGTATTATTATGCGTCAGATGTAATTCACCATTTTTTCACGCATTTATAATTATATAAAAATACAAAACACTTGCATTTGTAAAAATCCAGATTGATCGCATGACGTGGAAAACAAGGTCAGGTCCAATCTATTAATAGGCGAGAACTTGCAGCACGTGAAATGGATCCGCCAGAGAGCAATTTCTCATGGTGCATCTTAGGCGCCAGTACGACGCAGAATCATAAAGAGAGCGAGTGAGCCTGTCGCTATAAAGCTGCGTTGGAGTTGCGTGCTTCCACGAGGTCTTGATTGATGAACAGCAAATGAAAAGCAACGGCGTTCGGCTATTAAAACTCGATTATAAACCGCCGAAGATTTCCAGCATATACATATACCGCCAAGGCATAAAGTTCCATTTCCCATCGATTCCTCAAATAAAAAGGTAAATAGCAAAAGGCCGTCTAAAGTTTACACACAAAGCTAGAAGTAGCTCGCATTGGGCGATTTGCATAAAGGAGGAAATGCAGGTAGAGTTGAAAAGGCAAAAATGCCTGGACTGCGCGTCCGCATAACGAACGGACGATAAACGGTCGATGTCATTCCCGCAGGGCCCCGCGGGAGAAATTTCCTCGCGATCGGCGCAAAACGGTTAGTGCACCACACGCCCTGCTTCCTTATGGGGCCGAGAGTCAGGCGGACCGTAATTGCTGCTCGCTGCGCGGGAATACGCGCGATTTCGTATTCCGCGCGCGCTCGGTGTCTTCGCGAGGGAGCGACGATCTCTCTTCATTACTCGATGGCCGGAGACATTAATTTTCAATTATCTCGGCTCCGGTATTGCCGCAGTCTTAGGCGAGTTAATTAGACAGGATAATTTAGCGAGCGCGCGTTGCGCAAAAAATCCGCTGGTATTTTGGACGATTTGGATTTCAGTCCCATCGACGTTAAATTTATCGCGGGTGCAGCTCGCGGGCATTGGAAAAGTCCACGCGAGCGAGCTTCTTAAGAATGAAAGGGAGGAGAGCGGATTCGAAGGGGTATATATTTCATAGGGCGTGGGCGCGCGCGCTCTTTTTGCGCCAATTGTCGCGGCTCTTTCGCCGCGCAACCTTTCCAGGTCGCCGTGATTTATCCCCGCCCTGACCTCGCGATCCTTCCTGTCCCTTCGCACAATTCCTCGCGTCTTTGCCGCGAGAGCGCAGCTCGTTTTTCCATGGCCGGCAGGGACGATAACGCACGGCCCCTTGACAGCTCCTCGTTTAACACAATTACAAAGCCTAACTTATTTATGGGGTGCAATCAATACATTAGTGTAAGTGAAAACGTATGGGTGAGCCCTTCGGCGCCGATCGATCTCGCTCTGGAAATGCTTGAGTGATAAGCGCGACATCTTATTTTAAGCAACTTTCATTTTTTATCATAAAACTTTTCGCACTAGATTAGAAATTAAGTTTCGGTCATTGATAGTAAAATTAAATTATATGTAATTAGTCAAAAATACAATGGGCCAAATTTTGCAATTGTTTTTCTTTACAAGTTATTTTTTTAATGACCTGCTAGTTGGCTATTAATCAGAATCAAACTAATCGTTAACTAATTAAGTTAGCTTATACACTTTACTTCTTAGCAGATAAAATTAATGCAGTATTTATAACTAAATAAATATGAAGATTCATTTATATTTAGTTTTAATATAATGTAATATATTTAAATCTAACGGTTCTAAGCTCATCGGTACATTAATTCAGAGTTCATCTTGTTCTTTTTGGATAAAAAGGGTCACCCTTTTATATACCTGCTCCGAGCGCGTGAGTTATTAATCACGAGGAGTCAACGTGGATCATAATTGGCGCGTGATCAAGAATCATAAATCGTGCAAGTGTAAGAGGCCATCCTTGTAAGATGTTTTGTGTCGTTGAAACGACCGCTTAGGCTTGCTTTATGAACACTTTAGTTCAGTTTAGCTCGTCCTTTCATTAAGCATCAATAAAGCTTTTTTACCCCGACATTCGGATTCGTTTCCTCGCCGTTTCTATCGTTCGCATCGTTCCTTATCAATTACCAAAGATTACCCGCAATCCCTCTTAATCTGATTGTGTCTAAAAAAGGTTTATGAAAGAAAAAAATATTGATATAGGCACAAACGAAGGAACAGCAGTGAGCGACTTGACCGAGCGAGGAGAGAAAACATGTTTTCTTATCTACGGCGAAGTGATAGCACGGGGCAGCTTCGTCTAATCGAACGCGTTTGGTGAGGCGATCATAAGCTCGCGCCACCCATCGTGAAAACACTTAATTAAAAGCGCGCGTACTGCCGGCGGAGACCCCATACGGGGCGACGATTCGCCCACGCGTGCACGCCTCTCATGCAAATGTACACAGGTGCGCCCCCAGACAACGAGCAAAAAAAAGACAGCCCGGCGTAAGGTGTGCTAACGTGCCCCTTATTCCCGTCCCCGTGTCTCTCCCTCTTCCTCTCCTTTATCTCGGCTCGTCGCGATCCTCCTTTTGCCGGGGCAGAGATCCCGACCGTGGCTGCACCTTCGCTTTATGTCCTTATCGTTATTGATTTCTCTGAAGGGGAGAAGCGTCTCGGAGCCGAGCAATTGTACGCGTGGCCGGTGGAACGGGTCGGCGGATTAGCATTAACAGGTATTATGCCGAAAGAGGACAATAAAAATTTCTCGTAATCGTTCCTTTTAATTGTTTTAAGGACCGACCCTTACCAGAGCTCCAACTACATTCAAAGCCCCAACAAAAATTCGCCTAGCATCAGACTAATAAATAATTTCGGAAGAAGTGTTATTATTTAACCCCCGCTGTTTATCACTCTTCCTTTTGCTTCCTTTGCCGAGCTCCCTTTCATTCATCCCGTCGTTCTTTTTTCGCCTCGGCCCGCTCGTCCCCGTTGACTCTCCATCGAGTTCGCCCTTCTTTTTTATTCCTCTCCTTTTCGATTCTTCGAGTGCTCCTTTTCAAGCTCCTTCTCCTTCTATTCTCGGTACGTATACTCGACCGGGGGGAGTGGGGAGTTCCCCCTAATTGAGTGTCCTCGCTCTGGGTGTCCGATGTTGTCCGACGTTGTCGCCGCCGCTACCTTAAGGGCGTGGGCTCCCCGATATGAGTTACGAGTCTGTCGTATTACACGCGCGGACACCAGCCAGCGATCCTGGTGGTCCTTCGGCCGCTTCCAGCTCGCGCTATCTCCACCTCGTGGGCCATTTATACGAGAGCCGAATGCACCCATTTACCTGCTTCTCCCGCTTCGACTCCCCTCGTCGCTCTGCGTGGGACGACCGGCTCGCGTGTACGCAAGGCTACTTCAACGGGGGCATGCGCCGGTGCTTTTCACCTTCGTATAGAGTTATCCTGGAACTAGCAAGAATGTCTCCGAGCTTTGTGTCCGTAACGATTTGTGGATGTGAAGCGTGTCACGGTCCGATTTTTATTGCGTTACGCTCCCTGAAATCGGAAAAGAGAGCGATCCATAAAAATTTTGAGTCGTTGAAAACCTTCAACGAATAGCCTTTCTTTGTACACATCTGGAAAACATCGTATTTCTTCATATCGATTTGGTCTTGCAACGTAAAAATCGGTATTTTCCGAAGCCGACGGAGTAGCGCACCGTAGACGCTATGGGAATCGAAGTAGGGCGACGCGTTCAGCGGGTGCATCGGCGAAAATGATTACTCGCGTCGCAGGGAAGAGATCACGCGCAGCGGAGCTACCTGTTGCCACGTTGTAATCTCCTTTCTCCCGCGCGAGCCACCCATTCATCTTGGCACTCGCTGGCGCGCGCGCCGCACTTGTAAGCGTCGCTTCCCCGACGCGAAGCTCGATGAACACGCAGTGGAAAGTCCGAGGGATGGATTTCGGTTGTCCGGGAGACGGACGAGCGAAAACGACCATGATAAATGGTGCTTACGAAGCGCTTAGAAAATAAGTCGCTTCCAGCGCGGCAAGTGCTACTCCCCCGGTAGTAAAGGTATCCGATTTTATTCAATGCGAGTGGTAAAACCCTGCGATCGCGAAACAAGTGACCCGTCGACTTCGGTCGCGGTAGTATTTCTTGGACGCATAAAGGCGTAGGTGTGTATAGGTACAGGTAAAAAATGTAAAAATTTATTCAGCGCGGTAGCCAGCACTTTTACGATCGCACCGATGGCTCCTTGATATACTTCGCTTAGAAGAATACGCGCTCGCGCGAAATGTATACATAATTCACGAAGCCCGCGCAGGTCTCTAAGAGGGCTGCTTTTAAAAGCGTCATACACGTGTATCGTAAAGGCACGAAGGCAGCAGCGCCAGGCTAACAATGTGAGGAGGTAAGATAAAGCGAGCGGTTCGCGGCAAAAAAAGAGGGAGTTACGAGAGGCAAAAAAGAAGTACGGCGAGGCTAAGCTCACGGTGGGGGTGTAGGAAGGAGGAAGAAGATCGAGACGGTCCAGGTCTTTTAATACGCCTTTCTCCGTCGCGGTGCGCGCGCGCGCTTATGTGTACAGTGCGTCTCCGTCGCGCAGGATATACGAGCGAATGCAACCTGCCCCATAATGAATGCAAGCCGTAAAACAAGGACGTTTTGATTTACTCACCGGGTTAACGCTCGAGTCCAAGTATTAATAAATTATCGGTTATTAAGTGCGGCCCCGTCGCTTTCTATATCGCGTGCCGGCTTTTTTCTAGTTCAGCCCGGAGATTTTCGGATGAGCGAACGGTCCGCTGCGCCCCGAGGTGTAGGTTAATTTGGAGCAGCTCGGGCAGTTTCCTTGGGGGCGATTTCATCTTATTAAGCTGATTGGAAGATTGGTTGCACCGATGATGTAGTATTTCGTAGTTCTGCACCCAATGGATTATTTACTACCCTCATCTTCATGCTAGAGTTTTTAAGCTTCTTTTGCACATTTCAACAAGTTTCAATTTAAATGGTGCAATTTAAAATCTGTATTAAATTTTGTATATATGTAAAGTAGAATATATAATGCAACTTGGTTGATTTCAGGAGAGGGTAATTTTGAAGCGCGCTTCACCCATAAAGCCTGAACTCTGTTACTGCGGCAGGTCCTATTCACTTGATAGTTACGGAATCTTTTCCTCTTTTTGTACTGCTGCATTTTTGCGAATATTATGAAAACGCAGAAGCGCTAAATACTTAATTAACTTATGTACCAGCAATTACAGAAAATCTTATAGTTGTATTCTTTCCACTACTATTGTAGTTAAAAAGTTTACTAATGAAGAAATTTTTCTAAATTATTTATCTATAACATTGTTTTGATTTGAACGTTTCATCATGATCGGTGTGGATATACAAATATAACTCTTGTATTTGTAAAAGCTTTTCAAAACAATATTTGGTAGCATTTAATCCTGCGTATTACATGAATGTTTATGTCACAATGAAAGTGATACAATAAAAGTGCCGCGATCTCCCCGACAAAGACCGCGAAGAAAGATCAAGAGCGAGCGAGAAGGTCCGAGAAAAGTGTGCGTCTCGGTGGTATCCTTTAAGAAAACGTGTCGCTCTGCGCCACGAAGAAACGACTCACGAAGTTAATTAAGAGAATACGGACCTCATGATGGACGCGAGCATTGTACAATCACGAGCCTTTCTCTCTCTCTCGCTCCTCTCTCGCCGCGTGTGTTCCTCCGCGGCTCTAAGCCAAGGTTTCACGTGCGTGAACGTCAGCGCGTCGGCCGAGTCAATCGGCATCCATTTAAGGCTGGACACCAGGACAGAGTCGGCGAAAGCAAGAGATAGGAGAGCGAAAGAGAGATAGCGCAGGGGCAGCTCCTCTTATTTTTCCCGGTTCATTTGTTCGGAATGTACCGCGGGTACTAATTGATCGGCTCGTCCAGCGATTTTCCACTCGGGACTCGGCGGCTTCCCCGGCGCAGCTTTCTTTCTTCCATTGTTCCGCGCGGCTGGAGGCTGCGATTTGCGCGCGACATCTGTCGCGGCCCGGCGGCCCGCGGGAAAAAAGCCGCGCGCGCGTATCGGCGATCTGGACGGTGCGACAAGCGTGTTTCTGTAATTAAGTAACCGATCGTCATCGCGTCCCGTTCTACACTTTTGCGGCCGAGTGGCCGGGGCCGGCGGCGCGGCGGCGCGGCGGAAAACTGCGTAGTGCCGCTCGCGCGCTCAAAGGGATGGAGGCTGAAAAACTAACGGTCGCCGCGCTGGTTCCCACGAAAAAATCCCCTCGCTTCACGCAGGTTCCGCGCGCAGCGCCGTCGGGGTATACATTAGCGCAGGGGAGGAGGGAAAAAAAATTCATTGACCAAGGTGCTAAATCCTGCTTGCCGCGCGTACGCGCGAGACCATATACGTACTTATGGGCATGCGCCTGGTAAATAAGGCCTACTAGCCCGTTAGGAGGAAAGCCGTTCTCGCGACCTGTTCCAGCTCTCGCATGCGCTCTCCTTATTCCTCGCTAAGCTGCGTGCGCTATACGAGCTGATAGGTAAATTTAAAGAGGAGCACGCGCGGCCTCCAAGGCTTCTTCAGATTTTCTGTGCGACACTTTCGCAGGAAATCCAGGAAAAGGACTTTTTTATTTACCGTGCCCCTTCGCAGGCGTTTAGAGCAGTGTTTAATGTTCACTAAAGAGTTACGCGCACTTACTGCATTATCAAACGCTGAATTTTATTTCACGAACTAAATTTTAAATTATTTTACTTGACTTTAGAATAATTTAAAAACCAATATTTTAACGCGAGAAAGAGCTCGGGCGCAGAAGCAAAGTGCGAAAGCGCGTGATGCATTGCTGCTTTGCCGAATACGGCACACCTTACCACCGGTGCATTACGAGCTGAGAGAAGGTGGTCTTGGGTGCGAATAAAGTACCGGCGGCACGCTGTAAGGGAGGGGGACATCCTGGTGACAATTAACAGTGCCGAGCGACCACAAATCACCGCTCGAGTCGGCGAACTCTAATCACTGCGAGGGACTAGTTCCTCCCTGTACGGCGTGACTCTTCTCTGTGCGGATCTTTAATGCGCTTAAGAAACTCGATGTGAATGAAAAAAATCAGGAAGCTTTATAGGTACATACACGAATGCAAATTTTAAGTACCGTTATTGATTTATTTTTCTTTTTCGGTAACACGCGCAAAAACGTAAATTGATTGTAAGCTCATAATGCTCAATATATATAGGTCGCCATGTTGCAATATCAGTGATTTACGTCTGATTACGTATCAAAGTTGAATAATACGCGGTAAATACTAAAAAAAGTCCGAGAAGGCAGAGAACGATAAGCTCCATAGTTGGCGAAGATGTCTGATTTCTTTGACACGGCAAAAAAGTTTTTACCGTTGGCGCAAGACGCACGCCTCTTGGATCGCAATGTGTCATCTAGAATCAATAAAGCAACTAACCATAAGAAAACTTATGAAGGCGCATGAAAATTTGGTCATGCAGTTAGGATACTAATAGAAAATTCGTAGAGGTGCAAAAGAAATGCATCGGTGGAAGTAAAATCAAACTGGCGATCTCGCCGCTCTGAAATTAGAGAAGGCAAGGTTCGCGAGTGGCGCGCGTCCGCAAGATTGCTATGCTAATTCCGCTAATGTCGCATGAGTTATGGAGAAGCCGGGGTCCGTCCCTTCCGCGTCGGCTCCTCTACGGAGGCGGAAGAGACCGACGCCTTAAGTAGCCACCGCCGCCGCAATAATATTCCTCTCGCGCTCTCGCATATCTTGCGTCCCGATAAATTGAAGGCGGCGGCCGACGCACGCGCTTATCTTGGCCGGCGCGCTGCGCGAAGCCACCGCCGGTGCGGCTGTGTCTCGGCTCTTTCTACCGTGCGCGCGAGAGGCGAAGGGCGCTAATCTCGGGTAATTGAGATTCGATACGCGGCGTAAGACGCGCGTGCTGCCGCCACCGGGCTCTTCCGGAATTCGCGCACGTCGCATTTTACACTCGACGAAATAGAAATTTTAACGAAAACGTACCTGCTTGCAATGTAATGCAACTCCCGTACCAGCTTCACGAGTTCAAAAGATGTTAGTTAAAATCTAAAATGTGTTGAAGTAATAAATCATCGCGTTATTATTAAAAACATTTATAAAGTTATATAATTTTGGATTGTATAGATTATTAGAAACACGGCAAGCCATGACTAATGTATCAGCATGAGAATTCGAATAAAGATGATAAATTTTACAATACAATACTAATTCATAAAAAAAAATTAGAAAATAATTTAACGTCTGTTATAAACATCGACGCGACTCTTATTTGTCAACTGAAAAATGTTTAAGTTGTGCAATAGCTGAGGTTGTAATCGAAGCAGGAAATATGGTGATAATTAATTAAACATCAATTATATTCATTACGAGGTAGCACGAGTCGCTTTAGAGCTTAGGCACCATTCATCAAGCGCGCGGAGCAAAACGGCGAACGGTTTACGGGCAGATTTGAGATGGTAAGTCATCGTTAATTTAAAATGCGATATTCCGAAGCGGTAGCTCGCGCGACGTCTTCGATACGACTCGATAAACAGCGGCAAATAAACGGCCGCGCCGCCGGAGCGGAAGAACGAAGACAAACGAGCGGGAGATGGGCCGGGCCGCTTGCTCTCGTACCCTTGGCGCTCGGGCCGCGCGCCCGCAGAGCCCGCACCCACGTCGATCGGCAACGTAATGAGCGCGGCCAATATTAGTCTTTAATGCGCGCGCGTAATTGCCGGCGCGATATCATCTGCGACTGCTCTCACGGCTGTCGAATAATGAAGACGCGCGCCTCGGTCTAGACACTTGCGCGTGGGTGTAGGTGGCGCGTTCGAGGAAATCGGAGGCACCTCGCCCCGTCCGTCCACCTCACGGCCGACCCGAGGCGTGTCTAATTGCGAGGATGCCGGCTCTTCCTGCCGATTGTCCGCTCTCGCGGAACGCTTCATCGAGCCCGCGCGCAAGCCAAAAGAGCGCCGGCACGATTAGATCGGGTTCTGCCGGCGCGGCAAAACCGCGGCAAAACCGCGGCTCCGCGGCGCGCTCCACTCCACTTATGCCGGCCGAGGGACCGGCCGCTGTGCATCTGCTCCGCGGATTCCGCGTGATCGGGTTTATTGGCACGCGCGCAATGTTTCGCGGAGAGAATCTCCGCCACCCAGATCGCGAGGACGCCCAGCGATCCGTGAACTTGACGCGTTTGCATTCGAGTTATGCGAGAGCTCGCCGCGCTCCCCCTCCCCTTTGGCCGCGTCGAAGACGGTAATGAGCCGTCGCTAATCATGAAGAAGGGAACGCGGCCGCGAGCGACGACTCGAGCGACGACGGAAGAGCCAAAGGAGGAACGAAACGCGATACGCTCGCGTAGGAAAAATGCAGCTTTGAGCGCGCGTCGGTACGGATTTTAGAGAGGCAGAGTTAACGTGTGCTACATGCGTACGTCTGGCCAGAAAATCCAGCTCAAATTTAATTAGATTTTACGGAGTAACTGAAGTTTGATTTGAACCTGAGTTAAGCCGAGCGTGCGGGGAAATTCGCTCCAAGTTTCTCCCGGGATACTTTACGAGCGATCGGCAAAGAGCATAATTCAGCATTTTGCCCCGATAAATAATAAGTGATCTAAGGGTGCACATGATTTCAATAAATATCGCCGCAATGAGAGTACGAGCACTAAACGTACGTGGATTTGAGTTTAAGTGAGTCGTTGCACGCCCCGCGTAACATAAATAACCAGTTTGATGCCGCAAATAATAGTAACAACTGTACACGGTTAATCGATATGCCTTGGCGCTCGATAATCGTTCGTTTATACACAGATCAATTATAAGTTAACGACTTGCACGCCGCTGACTTGCGACTTGCTCGCCGAGTGAAAGAAACTCCGGGCGTTTCTTTCCTTTTTTTCCTTTACTTTTAGCCCCCTTTTTGCTTTTTTCCCTTCTTTTTTTCTCGGCCTCATGAAAACAAGTACGCAGGTAAGTGTAAGGGCTCAACGATGTAACGCTTTCATTAATGCCAACAATTCCAGCGTAACTGTGATTTACGAAACGAGCTTACGCGCGTGGTCTCTTTTACGGTCTCGCCGAGTCTTTATCATTGTCATCGGGCTGACGTTTAAGGGTAAAAAATTTACGCTCCGACGTGCCCTCGAAAAATACTGACGAATCATTTGCGCTGCTTATGATTTACGTAAGTAGTATATCTTACCTTAATACGCGTTGACAATAACTTTGTCCGTAAAAGGGCGCACTCTCTACGTTTACATTTATTTAATAATCCATGATTTCATGGAATGAAAGATGTATCAGCTTTTGTGGCTCACAAATCTTTATCTCAGCTAATTGCGTGATTTTTATGATTGCTGCACTAAACTGGCATAAGAAACGATTTGTAAATTCTCCTGTCAACTTAAACACAAATAGCCCGAGGAAGAAAAGAACACTTTGTTGGTTAAGTAACGGAGCAACCAAAACACTACAATTTTATTAATATTGCAATTGTTTTAACGCGTAAATAAATAATTTTGAAAAAAGTATTTCCAAATTATTTATTGAACGTATCATGAACTTTTATAACATAAAATTAAAAAGAATAAAATACGCTTGACATAATGTTTTAAAAAAGTTCTAATTTATTTAGAGTTTTCTTATATTTTTATGTTAAATGAATTGCTTTATACCGTTAACATTATTTTTAAATAATTTATAAAATAGTTTTATCGTCATTTTTCAAGAAACAAAATTAATCTTCATTTCTAATAGCGATTTTTGTTTTAAAACCCTATCTTATTTTATCGTTTTCTATAACTGCTTACCGACTTGAATTCTTACACATTATGTCACAGATCCCTCCATGTACAAAATAACTTTCTCCGTAAGGCATGTCAAACTGTTCCTAATGTTGCAATATATTCCATTTTGTAACTTATCATCCCATCAATTCAGTAGTTGAATCCCTAACTAGATCACAATTCACGATTGAAGTAGTCGTAATGCTCAAAAGTTATTAATTATCTGATCTCTGATATCGCATATCTGTTCACGTAAATTCCAGACAAAAAGTTTTCACAGATAGTGAGTTTAATTTTGTACATCCAGAATCGGCGATTGCACTGAGTGCACGAGCACTGGCGAAAAAAGGTTGTTCGTAATGTTCGCCCGCGATAAATGTTAAGAATGCCCGGGAAGAATGGCGAAAAAAGGTGCACCAAAACAATTTCCGTAGAGTTCACGGCGAGGCAACGACGCTTTTTTATCAGATACCGGGGGACTGCTTCTCGGCGGCCGGGCGCGGGGCGAACGAGGTCAGTCTACCTGCCGCTCTTATTGTTTCCACCTACTAAATCGCGAATCTCGCTCCCTTATGAAAAAAGAGAGCGAGCGAAAAGTCGTCCCGTTTTCCGAGAAGCCGGCACTTGGAGGGCGCGCGGCCTCGGAGCCCGGGTAAGCTCTTTTCTCCCGCTCCCCTTTCTCCTCTCTCCTAGCAGGATTCCCCTAATTTGTTTGAGTGAAACAATATCGAGTTACTGGCCGATGGCTATCTCGCGCACGAAACGCACGTGCCTTTTCTTTCTCTCCCGTCGCCGCTCGCGCGAGCCGCCGGCCGCGAGCGGCTACCGTGCCAACTTATCTCCGGCGAATCTGGCATTATGCGCCTCCCTGCTCCTTCTCTCCTGGATGCGAGAAGACGACAACTGCCGCTACGAAAAATAAAATGAACGCCGCGGGCACAAAAGCGGGCCCAAGAAGGTGGAGGAGGCGCAGGACGAGAAAAAGTTGAATAACCTTAGGCCCGAGCGCGGGCTTATATTCATCGCCTGAGCGAAAGTATGCGCGCACAAAGTGCAGGCGAATTCCAAACGACCTCCCCCACTCTTCGCCTTTCCTGGCTCTGATAGATTTTAAGCAAATAACGGAATTCTCCGGATTCTCCGTAAACCTGACCGAGTCGATGCAACTTGCGGCTGTTTTTTCCATTTTATCCAACGTCGGTTGCCGCAGGTGCTTCAGTCGAGTTTTGGCAGGGAGAGATGCACGAAGAAATCAATATGTACCTATTTTCCAAATCATTTTTTATTCCAAACAACAAATTTCAATGGGATTGTTATAAAATGGTCAAAATCAGTCAAGTTCAAAATTTGTCAAAATAAAGACGAATGTAATCTAGCCTTAAAAGAGTCGATGCAGGTGTTCGGCAAGCCTGTACAGCTACTTCGAATCCTTTGATATTCGCGCGTACCCTTTGACAAGCCGACGAGCCACCCAGCGCGCGAAATTAGGCCCGCGCATCGAGAGCAAAAAGGGGTCCCGAAATCTCGGAGACACGATGTAGCTCTCGCTGCTTAAAATTCCTGCAGCGGCGTCGACGCACCCCATCAATCAAGGATCCTCTTTGAGATCCGATTTTATGCGATGCTTGCGCCTGCTACAAGTGTCGCCTTGCAGCCGAGAGCCTATGTGACAAGAGGCGATGCATTGACTTATATCCGATAATAGCGCTGGATACTGCTTGTATCTTTGTCGGTCTTTTACTCGGTTGACTTGCCTTTCGTGTTCAATCTTGGGTAGTGAAACTTTTCAATTGAAACTGTGTTTCTGAAACATGATTGTTCGTTATTATTGACTTTACTTTCTTGTGCATAGATTAAATCATTAAAAAATATAAGCTTACTCCTACTATTTATAAAATTCTATTAGGCGCGTATTCTGCTCTTGCAGTGGTCTAACGTTACTAATATCACCTTCGTTTAAATTAACGTTTCTGAGTCTGTTTACCTAGAAATAATTTTTTTTTTTAAATAAAAATTATTACTAACTTACACTTTCAAGCAATGAAACAATTTATTACGATTTCCGAAGTCACAGGTTGAGGTTTACTTAGAACGATCCAACGGACATTTTCTGAACAAGGTGGAGTAGTAAGAGATCCACTATAAGAGTAAAATGATCCAGTAGGATTTGGCAAAAAAGATGATAAATTAATCTTTGAGAGAGCAGTAGAATTTCCCGGATTGATTATTGATTGAACGTCTGACACAAATTGTTGCAGTCCTAAATTTGGAACCGCAGAATCCTGCATATAACGCAGATTGGGATAAAAAGATATAATTATTGTCGTTATCAAGTCTTTTTGAATTATCAATATTGAATTAATTATGACTTACATTAATCTGGAATAGTATTCCAACAACAACGATGCCATCACTGTTATTAGCAGCAACGGAGAAATTTTGATATTTACTGTTATAATGGACCAAATGTAATTCTACAGCATATCTACAAAAATATTCACATTAATAAAACAAATCTATGAATTTTTTAAAATACTATTACTTTTGTTGTTGAATACTGTGCTCTGTTCCTTCATTATCATCGTTACTCCAGTGAAGGTGAAGATTGCTGAAAAGGTATACTTGGTTTGACACTACATAAGGCCCTGTAATACTGGGTACAGCTCCATTCCAAGCACCGGTTAATTCAACTGTAGGTGTATTACATAAAGAAATAAAAAAGAATCTAATAGCTAATAATAACTAATCTAAGCTAATCTTCGCATTTCATACCTGTATGACCGTTATTTTGTATTGTTACTTGCCGTGGTACTGCGTTGTAATTCGAAAATTGAATATTTGGCCTTCCATCATTTGGCCCTACAACTTCTGCTCGTAAATCAAGAGGAGACTGGTTAGTTCCTGCAGTACATATTTCTGATACAGCTCCCCATGCGTCGAAATCTTGATAGTTCCAAGATTGAGAAATACCTAATAATGCACACTCGTTAAAATGTTAAGTCTTTAGAATTATTATTATTATTATTATTATTATTATTATTACGATTTTTATTAATTACCTTTATGAATAAAAATAAATAGTACAATAGCAGATATCCACATTTTTACAAAATTAGAGATGTTACTTGAGGCTTAAATCACTTCACCAACGAACTGAACACTTTGCCAGTCAAATGAAAAATGGATTCTAACTACTATAAGAATAGTGTTAAAAGATAAAAGTTAGCCTTTCCTATGTCTTTGTTGAAAGAAAATTTACTGTGTTGAAATTACGTACAGCAAATCAATATTTAAGTGCAGCAGTTGCAAAATTCAA
The DNA here is from genome assembly GCA_900480045.1 of Eurytoma adleriae. NCBI lineage: Eukaryota > Metazoa > Arthropoda > Insecta > Hymenoptera > Eurytomidae > Eurytoma > Eurytoma adleriae. The sequence continues at coordinate 28,174 of UXGC01000364.1, forward strand.
CATTCACAAAGAAATATAGTTTTATGTTATTTTTTTGTAACGGATAATATGCACCACGATGGTTTATTATAATTAAAAATATTTTACTTCTAGTAACCTATTGTAATACGAAGCTCTGCAACAAGCGCACGCGCTCTTATACTTATATTCGTAGAATTACAAATAACTTTTTATCTATTTCTTTTACATGGAAACTTACTTTGAAGTACGTTTTATCAATATTGATAGTTTTAATAATCTATATACAGTCGAGTGCAATAATTTAGGACACATCATTACTAAGTGTTAATCAATGTATAAATACATTAACAACCGATAATTGTTTGAACCAAAATGTACATACCAAGTAGGTATAATTTAGATGAGAAGACCTAAATTTCTTTCAATAGTAAAAATTAGAGTACATATAGTAAACAAATTTATTTTATATTATAAATATTCGAAAAAAAATATTGAAAATCATTTTTTTTTCGAACATCCCACCATCAGCAAGACTTTCTTGGCAATTTTTACGAGTAAATTCTCAGCATGTATAATTACGATCTTTTTGATCTCATCACTTGAGCTCGCACTCAAACCGAGTCAGGGTCACAGCAGCCAAAGCGCATAGGGCTCAAAGCAAAGCGGAGGTGGAAGGTGGCGAGAGCGAGTGAGCCGCTTTGAATAGCATGCCCTTTTCGAGAGCCGGATGCGTTCTCGTGCGTTCTCCTACCGCGTGTGTTAGGGCGCACGTTCATTCGCACCGCTCGTACGAAAGGACAGGAAGTGGCCTGGTCATACGTGAATGCCAGAATTGGTTGAAGAGTGCGTCCAGGTCCGGTGCGGCTAATTCCTGACGTATACGCACCTCTGGATCGTGATGTTGGATGACACTGCACTTTTGAGACGCTGCTGGCGTTTCCGCTGCGCTACCGTGACATTGACAAGATCCGATCCTCTCCTTATATTCTTAGAAATGAGATCTTCATTTTGAATGTAACCGGAAAATAAATATTGATTTTTAATTGAATTATCTTATTGCCACTTCTTCAAATGATGGCTGCAATTTTTGCCTCCGGTATAAATCTGCCTTCTTGTGCAGAAACTTTAAATAATCTGATTTTCTATGTGCTTTATCCAGCTTCAACTTATTAGCCAAGTAGTGAACCTCAAGAGTGGACTTTTCAAGTCCAACCTTTGCCTCGGACAGAATTTTTAAAGGTTGTTGTGTAGACTGTAGCATCCCCCGGTAGACAAATATGTTTTAGAATTAAAACTTTGCTCAATATTGGAAACAAATTTAATTAAAAATTACGTTTATATTACTCGTATATAGGAAAAACAAGAAACAGGATGTAGTGATAGTGGAATAGATAAAAAAATCAGTTATAAAAGAAAATAAATGACGTAAGAGATGGGAAAGACGCAGAGCTAAGAGACGAAGAACTAATTAGACAACGCGCGAGCGAAATGTGCCGATGGTATATCGGTCGATGGTACGGCATGATTGTAGGTGCCCCGCAAGTCTCCTCCTCCAGAAGCAGGAGTCTTCGTCTGAAAAAGGAAAATAAAGGTGCGTGCGTGGTTTCATACGTGGGCATCATTACCGGCTCGTGTTAATTAGTCGCCGATAGCCGATCGTCTTAAGAGCGAGCGGGTAAAGATTTTTCACGTACGGACTACTTCTTAACAAAGCACGCGCGAAAAGGCTATTTTTAGGACTCGCACTGTACTCGATCTTTTTTGTTTAAACGCCTTGGAAACCAGTTGCTTTGAGGTGAATCGACGTCTTCTGGGATTTCACTTTAATTGTCCCATAATTTGCCTTGCTTACGTCGCGAAAACGGTTAAAGTATGTTTTCTCCTTTGTAAAAAATACAGTTTAATAAGTTAACTGACTACTTGGATAATTACGAGTACACGAAAACTATCAATGCTGCAAACTTACTTAAAAGATCGATATAATAGCAAAGCGTAAAGATAAGAAATTTTATAGGTACCCAATTAATTTGGGTCTATTAAAAAGCACGTAATTTTAATTTACGGGCTTATCGGTTATAAACGCTAATTAATATTGACTAGGCTTGAAACTGTATACAAGATGCATTTAAATTATATTTCCTTTCCATACTAAAGAGAGGCTTAAATAAAAAATCCTTTTAAATTTACATTTAAAGTCGGAGAAAAAAATAAAGCAGTCGCATAAATGCATTGCTCGCACTTGCATAACGAAGTCCTCGCGATATCCTCTCCCATAATTCATCAAAATTCATTGTGCATTGTCCTGGAGCCGGTGTCTGAGCGCCAAGTTAAAAAGAATGAATGAATCTCGAATAAAAGAAGGAATAAAGAGAGCGAGCGTACACGTGGGAGACACGCCTACCGACAACCTGCGCCGAGGCTCCGACGTCGTCGCAGGTTGGCAGCCGCCGTAGCCGCCGTTGCCGCCGTTGCAATTAACATGAAAGGACGAGCTTCGATGTTAATTAGCGTAAGGAAGAGCTTGCTGCCGGCACCTCGGCCGCTCTCCTAGAGATCCTTGCATTGTTTATAGTGAGAGAAAGGGAGACGGAGCGAGCGTACGTAGGCTCCAACAAACATATTGTCTCTATTTTATGGACGCGTTTAATTTTAATTGGTCTATTAAATTGCTAATTGATCGCCGGGGAGCTGTATATGCAGTGAAAATGATAATTGCGCTGAAACGCGGAGCCGCGCATGCAAATAAGAGGAATTTGTTGGGAGCTATTTTGCGCTCGTTAGAGCAAGGAAATTCGTAGGTATAAGCTTCTATTTGTCTCGAGTCTATAAGTGCACCACTTGCCGTGTGGCAAATAATTGACTCGGCCTACCTCTTTTACTCTTAGTAACAATAAACTTTTAACTGACGTAAATCGTTGCAAACGGATAAACGATTAACGGATGTAAGTCTCTTTCCAGTTTACTGAAAAGGCATTCCAATAAAAAGTACTCAATCTATCTCCGATCACCTTACTCGATCATCTATAAATAATTTTTTACGAGAGTAGTAAACTGGACAATGAAAAGCTTAAGTGTGTCTATAATTAATGTAAGTTATTTACTAAACGGCGGTTGATCGATTTTATTTTAATGGTTCATCGAAAACGCGTTCTCGGTACGCAACCTCTGGAATCGACGCACAAAAAGGGAGTCAACAGAGTTGCCGAATCCTTCATTCTGTACCATCAATCTTATACACTCCCCAAGTCAAGAATCCGTGATTCACTTTCTTCAATACGTCAGATCGAATAATAAAAATTGTACGGTCCAGCCTAAGGAGTTAAAGAGATTCTCAGTAGGGTAGGTTAAATTTTCTGAATGAACACCCACACCCTGCATTTAATCACAGGCTAAAGTAGAAAGAAGACGATACACGGACGAGGAAGGGAGGCAAAAATGAGATAGAGGAGCATCTAGTGTACAAAACGATGCCTCTCAATGGGCGATTTTCATGAATGGAGGTCATTTATTCGCATTCAACGGGCTCTCAAGTGCAGCGTCAACCTGCCATTGTGTTGTTGCCGCGCACCCAAGATTAAGCCTTGAACCTATGCACTGACAAAAACACAAATAGGCCGATCCTGACATTATACGGCCAAAACATTAGCAATATCTCCGCTTCCCCCTTTCATTATTGTGGTACCACAGACGTATACGCGCTAGAAATAATGGCGCGCCATTCAGCCATTTTCAAATGCGGGTTGTCCCTTTGTTGAATATAGATCTCCCCTCGTGTTTTTACGGGATGAAATTTGTCAGCCTTAGATTGATGAAAATTACATGGATACAAAAAGCAATTCATCTTACTTTCAAAAATTACAAATTAATTTACATCATTTTTTAATAAACGCGTTTATAAACTTCTTCGATTACAAATTAATAGTAATTTTAACAAAATTAAATTGCAGTATATAAATTACATACACTCAACTTTAAGCTCTAAAGCAGTGAAAATAATGTTTATGTAAAAATGTTTTTTTTATAAGATAATGTACTTTATTCTGCATTGTTATGTTCTTAAACGTAATTCGAGAAAATCGGATATACGAATAGCTTCAGGCCAAACAGTTTTCAAATTTTAAATCGATTTTTTAAGATAAACTTTTTAGATAATGATTTAAGATTTGAAATAGTAGCTTCTGTTATGTAACATATTATCTGACTTAGAACCGTGCAAAAATATTCAGAAAATTTATCGGAGCTTTAGCTTAATTAGTCTTTAAATCGTAGACTTACTTTCACCGAATTAAATGAAACGTTGAGAAGAAAATTCAATGTTATACTTGTCAGAGGCGATTAGCTACATTATTGTGGCTCTCCCGGAGCGTATCACCTCCAGACAAAGGCGAGGGAAAAGAAAAAAGTAGAAAATCACGTCGTATCTCGTAGGTCTAGCCGCTGTTTTCACGGCAAATTTTCAATGGGCACTGTGATATCTGCGTGTGGTCTCTGGTATAGCCAGGAAATGTTCCTCGAAATTCATCGTTCATGCAATCCCACGCATTCATTACGATGGGAATCCCTACCGGCGTGTGCAAGCTCCTCGTGTACGGACGAAAATAAAGAGGAAGAGCATGATGCAAGGTGTGGTCCAAGCATTAAGCGGTGTTTCCTTGATGCGAGGTACTAAATTTCCGCTAATTTTTGCAATGCCCTTGCTCGTCCACGTAACAACCTGCTTCTAATTTTCCATTGTATTGCATAATATCACTCTTATTTACTTTATTTCTATTGTCTCTAATGATTACATTAAACTGGTATTTAATCCTAGTGTTTTAAATCATGTTTTTTTTATTTTTATTACTACCTCACATTACGAGTAGGTTTTTTTTCTCAAAAGGAAAATAAAAGTGTAAACAGATTATTTTTTGTAATCGAATGCAGTTTTCCGCTTCGTGTTAAATTTTTCGAAAGCGTAAAAAGCAGGTAAACAGAGTAGGATTTTGAGACAGCGGAAGTGTCGGCATTGGCAGATCGGGTCCCGTTAGTTTTTCAAAGTCAGGTGCCAAGTTGGTCGCCAAGTTATCTGATGGGAGAAAAGTGCCGTTCGCTCTCGGGGGAGGAATCAGCGCCCGCGCGACAGAGCTGTCAAAGTAAAAGTCTGCATCAGATAATGGGGAGGAAAATATGTAGCGCGCCGCTCGTGTCGAGCAACTCGCTCTCCTAATACACGGCACGTGGCTCGGCGACGCTTATCGGCCGAGGACGACGCCAGGAGAAAGCCGGGTCGGCCAGCAAATAAAAAAGAAACAAAGAGGAAAAAGAAAGGAAAGAACAGAAGAAAGAGACGTCGTCGCCGCGACCGCCGGAGTAAGGGAGCTCGACATTAAATGGCCATTAGGGAGAGTCCGAAGTGGTACCCGGCCATTTCCGAAACACGGAACGGCATCAAAGGTACGCATCCCCCGCAGAAGCACGACAGGTGGAGCGCGAGCGAGGCCAGTGACCACGCACAAGATTCATCATCATCCCCCAAGTGGCTGTAGTATCTTTTTTCCTTCCTTTTTCGGCAAGGTGGTCCGCCGGCGCACGTGAGGGGGTGCCCTTCCCCATTTTCCATGGACCATTTGATTATCGCGCGTGCCAGAGGGATCGATTTATTATCGGTAAGGTGCCGGGGCACCTATAGGTGAGCGACTTGACGGGGGTTCGAGGCTTGGCGCCTGGCCGGCACACGCCATATGCGGACCTGCGCCCCTCTATCTCGCTGATAAATTATGATAGCAATTTACGAAAAATAAAAGAAAACTAACCTAATGATCTCCCGTAAGTGCTTCCACGAGGAATCGTTTACATAAACGACTAGTCTTTGTACAATGTATAATGCTTCATAGCTGTTATTCGTGTATAGATATTCAAATCTGCAATACAATATTTATGAAAGTTTTATGAAAAACGGTTTAGCAAACCGATTAAAAGTTAAAAAAATTGGATTGTTGCGTACGGATACAAATGACAAGGAATCGAATGCGAATGCGAGCATAAATTACAATTATTTTTAATGCACAGCTACATTTCACGTGACAATGAGCTTTGTTTACACGAGCCCTCGTGAAATATGAATCCAATTAAGCGAACTCGATTCGAACAGCACTTTCGTGCAATGTCATTTCGTGCATCATCATCGTCCCCATCCCCCCAGCCTCACCTGCGCCCGTATCTCGATCGCGCATCGTCGCGTCGCTCGAAAAGAGAGAGAAAGATAGGAATCGACTGAAAACACACCCAGCCGACACCGCCTAACGCGGGGGTTCATTTTCCGGGGGAATCCAGCCAACAGTTGCGGCTACAAATGAGCCGCGCCGGTGGATGAGTGCGTGTACTGCGTCAGCCACGCGGTACCGGGGTCGCCACATGGTGTAATTAAAAAAAGAGCGGACTCTCTCCCTCTCTCTCTCTTTCTCTCTTTCTTTCTCTGTCCCTTTCTCTCATTTTGTGCCACGCGCCCTCCTACGCCATATGGTCCAGTGCCGGAGAAAATTTAACATCACTCTAGCTTCTTTTTTCCTTTATGAATTTCACCGCGCGCCGAGATGATCCAGCCACTGTGATGCCCACTTCGGCGCGTCTGTTCTTTTTCGATTTTGGTGCACTTTGCTCTCGACTTTGCTTCAAGACTTTAAATGTACTTCGTACTACGTTTTACGATTTTTCTCTGCACTACTTGTATAAAGTTGTTCTCATAGTTTTTTTAATCATTTTTTGTCGTCTGTTACTGTTTTCTGTTTTATCCTGCTTTTCGTTACCTACAATCTTATTGAAACAAATTTTTAAATAGATAGTACATTTATTGAATATTTAAAAATTGTTAGAATAGATAAAAGAATTTCATTTCAATTTTCTTATTCACTCTCCTGCGTATATTAAATTTGATAGTAAATAAAGCACTAGATTTTATTCGAAATAAATATCGGAAGGTTGTATCTTACTAAAACTGCATTGAAATTTTGAAGATTAAGTGACAAGAAATTTTTTCATTATTTAGTTTGTGACATTATTTTATCCATTATTTGCATAAACTATAAAAGGAGTTTAACTAACATAAATAGTAAAACAAAATAAAAAAGATGATATTTGTTTTTCGAAAGAATTTCAATTTAACGCATTTGTAGAAAATAAAATAAAATAAAATTTTTGAAAGTTCAAAGGAAAACAATAAGAAGCATAGCGTCATAAAGATAGTCATTTGGCAAGTTTTGAAGTGTTCTTGGCGAACAGATACTTTTCACCTCGCTCAATTGTCTCGTTCGAAATTATATGGTCTCAAGAGGCTCGAAGTGTCCAACCACTCCCACCTGCCGCAAAATCCCCTCGACAAAGGCAGGGGCAGGCTTGTCTCCTCTCAACTCAATTGTCTCTGCCCGAAACGGAGACAAATCCAAGCGCAAGTACGTACCTGCCGAGGAAAAATGTAATTGACCGGGCTGACTTCTCCGAGTTTTCGCGTTAAACCGAGCCGCCGCGGCCGGTCAAAAGCGCCGCCGGCCACGGCCATCTCAAAGGATCTCGGAACACCGTTGTTGCGCATAAAGACCGTTAGCTCTAATCGCGCGCGAGGCCCGCCGGTCAAGCCCGGCCGTCCGGGGGGGAGCGGGGGAGAGGGAGCGCAGTTTTTCCAGGCGCGCCTCGTGTCGAAGGCGCACTCTTTCTTTCTGCACTTATCTGTGCCAAGCGAGAGCGGCTCTACTCCTGTGCCCAAGGCGCTATTCGCAAGTTTCAAACTCACTTTATGAGCTAAGGTCGAAATTCTAATCATGCGGGTGACGCAATTCGCTTATAACTAGACTGTGGGATATTTAGAAATTCAAGCTGCATTCGACTGGCCAGGAACAAGCTATTCATTTATATGTTGATCGAATAACAAGAAAGGCTTCATTTTCCAATATATCAATCGAGTGTTTTTCTCATGATATTGTAGATAAGCGTCCGGTTTTTTTATCAAAACAAGCGTATCGGTAGGAGGGACGTGAGAAGACGACGACATGGAGCACCGAACCATCAGATTTTTGGAATAGAAGATTCGACCGCCCGCGAGATTACAAGAAACTCTCGACAAGAGTTCACACAAGAGTATGGAAAGAAAAAGAAGGGAAGAAATTTAAAAGCAGTCATGCAACGACAGGTAAACCGAAGGAATTATGAAGTGATCGTGTGAAAAGGAATAGATGCGTTGAAAGGATTGCGAAAGATTGCGGCATCTCAGAGAAAACCCCGTTTTGAGTGAAAGAAAGGGCAAGAGCCGACCGAAAGAAGTAGGTGGAAAGGCCGAGGTTGCTCGAGTGGGAAGTGCGTTTTTCGGACTTTTCCGTGGCCAACGCAGGCCCGGGCCTTTCCCACATGGAGAAGGGCTTCTGCGTATTTGAGGGAATAGAAAAAAAACGCGGGCACCCAATAATAGAATGGGTTTCCAGGTTTCGGTCGACTCTCTTTCCCGGCGCGCGCGCCGGTGGGAAAGGATCCCAGGGCTGCTCTCCGCACAGCATTGTTGTGTCCAGAGCACAAAGAGCCTCAAGGACACGACATCCGCGCGAGGCGACGTAGACGACACCCTCATGAGACTCATCATCGGGATGCGGGGGTGAAGGTAACGGAGCGAAAGGATTGGGAAAAGAGTGAATTTCATCGAGAGGACCTTTGTCGAGCGTCTTACTCAGCGACAAAGAACAGCCTCCGGGGATAGGCGCTTCCTCGCTTTCTACGCCTCTTCCTGCTTTAGAACTTGCTTTTTTCCACACTATTTTTTGTGGCATTGCACGATTTTCTCATGAGGGATTAATTTTCCCGAAAATAAGCTGTTTTTCTTCAACGTTTCAAATTTGAGAGATGCACTTCAAGACCCTAACATAAGTGTTTTATTGAAAAAATGTTCACTCTTTTACAGGCTACAGTAATCTTTGGAAATAATTTTTTAAACAGTAAACATTTTTTTAATTCACTTTTTGCTGTTTGCTCGACTCCCTTTTTTATATTAGTTGCAAATACTTTTTGCGTAAATCTATATTTTACTAAAAAGAAATTTTAAACAAATGAGACAATAAATAAAAAATCTTAATATTCGGAGGATTAGTATTTCTTATTAGGGTGAGAAATAAATTTTTTTCGAAGCGAGCCCGTAATTTGTGAGCGCAGGTAACAGGTACACCAAAAATGACGCGGCTCGGCCACCCAAAAAGGCCAGTCCCTCTTAAAAAAGCCCCGTGAAAAACGCAAAAAAAGGATCGCACAATAGGAGCGAGAGAGAGCTGCACTCGAGCGTGCCCCGGGCTCTCTAAACGCGGCGCTTTTTGAGACTCGCGCGCAATTTGAAATTCCGCGCAGATAAAAGCGGAGGCCGAAAATCAGGTGCGGACAAGCGGCTCCTTTGAGCTTAGGTGTCGCGTCGGTTGCGATGATTCACAAAAGGCTCGAATCTGCGTAAAGAGGCGAAGTCGTCGGTTGATAGACAAGCGTCGGCAAAACTTCACAGAAATAAAACCCCCAAGACAAGTGGATACGTGACGCGGAATTTTTTTATTCGGACGCGGAAAAATTTCTCTTCTTTCGCCACTTGATCCTTCAATACCTACAAATGTACCGCTTTCTTTAATATTAATATATTGTCACTTATGACAATTTTGAAATGTCACCAGATAAGCATGAGTTATGAATCAGAGACGAAAAATTTGAGATTTGATTTTTTCTTCGATGTGAACACGACAATATTTTCCAGGCTTGAATCATATCATAAAAACATTCCATTAACGTTTAGAATAACACGGAAATAGGCGCATTAGAGCTGTTATTTTTCGAAAATTCACCGGCGTAAAAAAATAATGCGGGCTTAAAGGACGCGCGCGAAGAATGGACGGAATATCGAGTAAGCGGTGAAAAAATTTTAGTGAATGAAGAAAAAAAGCCTGAGATAAAATCAACAACCGGCGAGAAACAAAGATGCGAATAGGTGGAGAGCGCGGGCCGGGCGTTCGGGGAAGATTACCGATCCGAGGCGCTCTGCGCGTGCGCCAGTTCGTCTCGGCGACACGGTCACCATTCAGGTGGAAAAGAAAGCCCAGGACTTCCTTTCATTTTTGGCAGTTTCACAGGACGTGAATGGGAAAATTTTTGGTGCAGGAGAAAACGTAAGGTGCAGTTATTGTCGTCCGGGCATGAATGAACCCCGAGGAAAAGAGGGCCCGGCCAAGGGAACAAGTGTACTAGTGTATAGTATGCGCGGAATGCCGGGAATTCGGCGTGATTTATAGCGCGTCCCTCGGGAGAGTGACTGCCAGGGCAAAAAAGAGGAGGAGAACCTGTTGATAATTAAAGTCATTATTTCCGACGGGGAATTTGTATGACAATAAAGTTTTTATGTAAAAATTAGGCGAATTTAACGAAATTTGTAAATTTACTTTTTCTGCTTATTTCTGGACACTTTTATGTTATAATATTATCTTCATTGCATTAAATTTTAATTTTATTTACTTAAAAAATAATTTGAATACATGTTATTAATGAAAAAAGGTTTTTATAAAACTTTTTAATTTTTATTACTTGCATATATTTTTATAACTTTAAATTTAACTATTTTTGCAACGTGTATGACATGAAAGTTTTACAATAATTAATAACAAAATTTAGGATAAATTTTGGGTGGACCGTGCGGCATTCATCTTATTAGAAAATCACCGTAAATCTTAGAATTAACAGATCTATTGAATTAAAGCCAAAGTGAATAGAAGAGAATTTCTATACGCAAAATTTCTCGAGAGGTTGACATTCATGGAAAAGGCCAGGAAGAAAGGCGAAAAAATGGCACAAAGTGTCAAAAGCACAAGTAGTTTCTTAAAAAGCTCTGATCTAGGCACAAGTTATAAATTTTCTTCTCGGAGCCCCCTCTAAGTATTTATGTACGCGAAGAATACTTTCCAAGATTACAGAAGGCCGGAATGCAGCTTCTCTCGAGTACGTATTGTAATCAGGACAATGCCATTATGGAGAGGCTCGGTTGGGTTGTCTCGCTCCGACGGACGGTGGGGGTTTCGTTACACTCCGGACCGAATAAGACCATTATTTGCTTCTTACGCCTGCGGGTCCGCACAACTGTGAGACAGAGATCCGCTACACTGCTGAGAGAGCCCGGGGATTACCTTATGGAGTGTCTCAAGTGCCCGGACTAGCGGACCGCTGCTGCCTAAACGCTTTTTTGGATTGACATTTTTTCCTGATTGCATGCCTTCGCTACAAAGTGCTTTCCAAAGTGGGAACGACCTGCTTTTCAATAAGAACCTTTTCAAATAAACGGGAATATTTTTAAGCAATAATTATACTTTTCTTTCAAATTTTCATTGATTATTGCCGTATTTAATTAAAGTCAATACTCAACGGTTAAATTTCTGAGTAGGTCCTATTCAAGAGTATCGTGTAGAAGCGATTGAAAAATCTGATTGGACACATACGCATGAAAAAAGTGGCGATGACAGTATAAGCAGCTAGTTTGAAAGAAATCTTGGAGAGATCTGGCGCGATAGCCATGAATGAAGTCGTCTGGGCGATAAAGCGGACAGGTACCCCCTTTAAAGTGGTGGGAGTGTAAAAAAATAATAAGAGAACGAGAGCCGTTTGGCACAATGGCGAGGATCCTCGTGTGTGACCGATTCTCCGTGTAGGTATCTATATAAATCTCCAAATCCGTCTTGTTTTCGTGTCTGCGCATCCGAGCGCACCGGCTAAATCCTTCACAAAGCGCCTTTATAAAGTGGGTGGGACTTATAAAGTGACCTTTTACGAGACGGCCGAGAGAATGAACGTCACGCGAACTGACGTTGAACTGGATTCAATTTTTTTATCCGAATTTTCTCTCCTCTCACCTTTTCTGATACACTTTTTTTCGGGGAACGTTCGCGTGTGAACTTGAACAGGTATATCGGGCTGTGTTCCGATGCAGAAGCATTTTTCACAGGGAAAGCCTCGAAAAAGATAAATCTTGTTTTCTTCTGCGGCATTAAAAACTCCTTAAAAGTTCACGGCTCGTTCAGAGGTCAATGGCCAATAACACTTTAAAATACAAAGTAGCTCCAGTCGACAAAGAAGTATATATTTTTTCCAGTTTAATATTTTGATGGCTTTATGATGTTCCACCTATCACAACTCAATTTATCTCTCTTACGTTTCTTTCTTTTCTTATTTCATTTTTATCTGTTATCCTTTGTATAGAAAGTAATCATTTCTACTACATTTTTTATGCTCAAAGAAATAATTGTATCTATTAACAAATCTCAGCACTCTAATGATCAACCCATGAAAAATGTTCAGCTGCTTTTCAAAATAATACAAGTTGAAATTATTTTTGCTAAATTATGAAATCTTCTAAACGTTTCTATAAATTCGAAATGGGTAATTTTTAGTAAATTTTTACTCAAGCAATATTGATGAAGGCTAGTTGAAGTATGAAATAATTTCTTCATCGTAGTCAACAGTATAAATAGAAATGGATAAATCAAAGCATCCTGTCCGCACGCGTTCTCTTAAAGTTGCAGAAGGGGGGAGGGGCTACACGTTGAAAAGTGTCGGCGGAGCGATAATAATTTTGTCGGACAAGCGCGAGTGCGACGCTGAAAACAGGTATAAATAAAGAGCGCGAGAAGCACGGGCAATGCGCCTCACGCACGTTATTAGATTTATGGAAAAAGCTACCGAATTACATATACAAGCCCCCCATTAACATTTTAAGGAGCTTGTCGCGTGGACGACTTATTGCGGCAGTTCATTAGCGAGCCGCGCGTATATCTCGAGCGCTCTAACGACGTTAATCAGTCAATCGAGGCGTGCGTGCGTCTCTTCCGCCGGTGTGAATAAGGGATAACCTGTTTCGCTATTTATTGCTTTTCATCGGCTACCGAGAGCCGGCCATTTCTTCGACCGATCGCTATTTACAATCGAACCGAGCCGATACACTTTTTTTATCTCCGCAGCCCCGCGATTACCCGGCCTCGCGGCAGAGCTCCTAAATCCTCAAATTCGAAGTGGCCCGCAATTTTCTTAGAAACGCCTTAAAAAAAATTCGGGCCGCCATCAATTAAAAATGAAAAATTTCCGAAGCGCGCCGGCGGTGCCGGCACACTTTTTCAGCCGCTGCCACTGACATTGTTTAACGAGTCATGTTTATTCGCGCAACGCGTGCAGTGCCCTCGCATGTACGGAGGGTTACTCGATCGACCAATTATCCGCCAGTTATTTGATTTATCGGCTCTCTCGTTTCGCCGGGGCCCTACAGCCCCGTATTCCCTCTCTCTCCCGTCGGCTGAGGCCCGGCCGCGGCTCCTCGTAAAATCCTAACGGCGCGAGAGGAACAATGATAAAACAAGACCGCGCGCCAGCTCTCTGCTCGAGTGACACGCGGCAGATTATACGTGCCTCCTTTGATAATAAATTTTTCGCCCGGGATCCGGGGGAGAAGCCGGGACGCCGCTCGGAAGTCTGCCCGCGCCTCGCTTTTCTGGCAGTTCGAGCTTCGAGCAGCGCCCCAAGACCCCAGTGCCCTACTTAACTTACGCACGGCTTGCGAAAGGCTCATTTCGAACAATAAGACGATAATTCACCGGCGAGGCTTGAGCGGAGCCCGCGCCGCCACCGCGCTGTTTAGCTTCGCTCCATTTATTTTTCAAACAAATTGCTCAAAAGTACTTGACATTGTTATATTTTACGGCTTCCCCACTTTTTTCGCTGGCTGAACGATATAATCGCCGCTTAATCACTCGAAAAATAAGCGCTCCATGCCTTTGACGTATTGACGCGCTAAGAATGGTGCTCGCGATAGCTGCCTTTGCAATTTCAATCGCCAAAAGAACCTACGTATATGCAAATCAAATCATTTTAAGTTTGACATTTTTGTTAGTTTATAAAGTACTTTTTATTTCTACGAATTACAATCTGGGTGTTAAACTCTGCAGATTTCCAATTCCTTAGGAAATAGTGTGCAGGTGTTGGTACAGTAGTAGGAAATTTTCTTGTAATTTTGACAGATCTGTCAATTAGATTTTACGTCTTCTTCTCCGAGCTTACGTTACTTGTTCCGGCATTGCGTAATTGCAGGCTTCAGGTTGAAAAAGAGGAAAATTCTCCCGCTGCGCATCTCCGAAAAGTAACTATTATATTTCAGAAGCAAGAAAAGGTGTCCATGTCTCATACTCGTGGGAGGAAAAATAGTAGTGCGCGGTCGCGCCTACTCTTCCCTAACGGCTTAACAACAACAGCAACAACGGTGTCAGCTGAAAAGAGTCCTAATGACACCTGATCCGGCGTAGCACACCGACTGTCCTGTGAGCGACGCGTGACCCGGAAACCGGCGCTCGCGGCCACATATTTTTCCGGCCGGGCAAAAGACAACGGCTCGGCTCGAGATAGATCTAGATGAGAGAGAAGGAGCAACGCGGCTGCGGCGGCCGCGTCTCCCGCCCTTCTTGGCACCCCCGCGATGTGACTCCGTCCTCTCTCCGTCTCCCTCTCCGGCGGGAGAGAGAGAGCAAGAGATCGCAGTTCCCGGCGCGGTAACGAGAGAAGGCGGAGGGGGGCGACTGTGGCGCGAGGTCAACTGGCTTTGGGGCATCGTGTACATCGTGCCAAGCCGCCGCGGATCATTCCACCCGGAAATGCTTTCCACCGACTTGGCCAAGGCTCCTCCGGGCGACTCTTTCGCCTCGTTCCCTCGCCGCGGCCATGCCTAACTATGTGCGCTCGCTCATTTTCCGTTACCGTTTTGCCGCGATCTCCTTTTTCTCGCTGAGACACGAGTCGGCCGCGACTTTTTTCCCGGGACACGCGCCGCGAAAAACTCTGATCGCTCGGACGTGATGCCGGAATATTCAACAGGTAGGCGCGCGCATTGTAACCTTCTCCCCCTCCGTACGGCTTCGCTTCGCTATTCTTGTACCCTCTCTTTTTAGTGCTATCACGAAGGTCATAAATTAATCGCTCATTAATAAAAATATTTCCGGCGAGCTATCTTTGATTCATTAGGAATCCGTTAGCTCATCTTCCAGCCTTTAATTGCACTATAAATACAATAATTACCAAACAAAGATTAAGTAAAAATTCAGTGATTTATCACACAATTCACTGATTAAAAGCACATTACTCTCTATCATTTTTCAAAGAAAGGACTGGTACGTTGTGTGTACGTTGAGAATGATGTTGCTATTCGGAGGAGCTCCTCGAATCGCTTGACAATCGCACATACGCACTCCGCTGAATCTTTAAAAGGAGGAGCATAGGCAAGGGAAAGCGCCGGTGCAAAAACCGATGAAAACAGTCGGACGACGAGCCGATCGAGTGCATGCACAGCCGCAACGTGCGGCAATATCTTAATCCGCAAGTTTATTATCTCCGCTTATAGTTTCGTGCTCGTCAGCCTCCCTCGATCAGATTGTACGCACGCGCCAAGGGGGGGGGGCAGCAATCGTAGCCACTCCTTTGGAAGCTAAAGCCCGACTTCCTTTCCGCTGGCGCAAGGGATAATTAGTGTACGCGCACGACTTATCGAAGTGCATCGACTCGAGGATCGCGGTATCCTGTGCGCGCGCGAGCTTGATTTATGACGGCATTGTGTCTCGTGCGTTTCCGCGAGAAATTACATTACGGAAATTTATTAGGTGGGGAGTCGCCAGCCCTTCCCCCCCTCGGCGACGATTCGCGACGCTAACCTGCCTGATTGACCGTGCGAGGGCTGTGCGCTCGATCGCGTATTTGTGTAATTTATGTCGAGGTGCGATTGCACTCGAGTGCGGACGTATCGATAAATTTCGTTACACTTGTCATTTAATTTTGGCGAAATTTTTCTTACATTCTTTGCAATTATTTTTGAATTTCAGTTTTTATGAAATAATTTCCATTGCGTAATTACAACTGTTATTATATGCTTCGTCCGATCGAACGATAAGTTGAACGTTCCAAAAAATGTCAGCGATTGTTTTGTCCAAAATTTATCAAGGCAAATAAGCGCGCGATAAAAAGGTCTCTTAAATGTGAGTGATTTAAAATAAAGAGAAATGAAATATCCAGCGGCGTCTAAAATTGTCACTGTAATTTGGGTCGATCGATTATAAGACCGCGCGACTTCTAGCTCCATTGTTAGCAGACTAGTAGAACCCGGCGGTCGGGATCTAAAATCCGTGCTGCTAGTAGTAGCTCGACAGCGAGGAGAGTAATGCGATCGCATTATGAACACTTGACGTACCGTTCGCGCCCTTATCAATCGAGCATCTGGCTTGTGCTGCACGAAGCCGTGCGCCTTTTCCCTTGGCCCCATAGGCCATACGGGCATCTTCCTCTAGCCAGCAGGGGAGGTGCGGCAGAGCGAGAGAGAGGGAGCCAGTACGAGCGGTCCTCCTCGCCGTCGTCGTCGTCGTCGTCGTCGTGGCGTAACCTCATTAGTCGCCTGATGTCTTTCTTAATTGCCCGCCTCTCCCCTGTTTATTTATTGGCGCTGATCGTGATCTGCGGTCCGGCACTCCGCTACTCTCTCGTGAGTCCTTCCCTCCCTTCCTTTTGTCTCTCTATACAGCACGCTTCCCCTCCCGGTGCCTGAAATTCCCCTCGGCCGGCATTTTTCGCACTCGCCGGCTTTTATCCGCTCGCTCCGGCTCGCTCCGCCCTCGCGTGGCTTTTCATTTGCTTATTACTGGCCGACTTTGACGAGAGGATGCAATTAGCTGACACCGCGAGTCGAGGATTTAATTTGCGAGATCCCGCGGACTTTTTATCGTCCCGGCTCGCCGGCCCGTTCTTCCATTCTCCGCCGGTTTATCAGCGGCGCAACCAGGTGCACATCGAATCTCGCGTATACCGGGTATACCGGGACCAATTTACCGTGGCACCGGTGCCGAGTACGAACACCCGAGAAAACTAGCCGGTGCTGTAGGTAGCGCACCGGAGTTGGCAGTATATAACGCGATGGGGACGGGAAGTCGGTTCTCACGTGCTCGCCGCGGCTATCCGATCAAAGGATCGCGGAGTTCGACGGCTGTGTGAGTGCAACTATAAGAGGGCGAATCGAGGGAAACAAGGGACGCGGACCAATTATAGATATTTTCGACGGGCGAAATCCACGGCACGAGACATTTTTTTTACTCTCAAGGTACTTATGCTCGTTAGGATATTCTGCGCTAAAAATTTTACGTTCAGGAGTCAAGGAAGATTATTGAAAATTGATAGGATCTTTTTTGCTTATTTACGGTGAGCCAACAAAAATTTTATCCATAAGTTATAGGCAAACATTTACATAAAAGATGGCCGACGTTCTTATTTTCAATCTATACACAACTATAATATATTAGCCGAAGTGAAAAAAAATAAATTAAGTTCAGTAATCTCGAAGTTCTAGAAAAATGTTATGTAGATAAACAATATTATTATCAGAAGCCACTTCAATAAATATTGATTTTTTAAGTGGTGGATTTGGTTTCGCGTAAGACAATGCACACTTAGAACCATAAATGCGTTAAAAGAAAGTTTCAAGCGACTAATCAAATGGATAATCTTTATTGTCTGAGAAATTTTCAGTTATGCGAAAATCTGCTCGAGTTTAACCATTCGGTAGTGAAAAACCATTTACGCCGAATTATTTTTAGCCAGTTGGCAAGAACAATGCACCTATCAACTGATGTTGCAACCTTGCGTACACGAAATTTATTAAGTCGTTAGGGAGCTAACGATAGCATTACAGTTCGTTGATACCGTCGATAATTACGAATAGATTTTAAAAAATGGTGGGAATCAATCCTTTGACTATTTTCCATGGACTGATTAGTTAATTAATTAAGGCAGCATTAGATATCGTAGGAGGTGGACCAAAAGGCAAAACCAGAGAAAAAGTTAAGAGTCAGAACGTGAGTAGGTATGTGTTCTGATTTTTTCCCGAAAGAGCCGCGAAAAGAATCGACCGCGACGTATTTTCGAACTGTACGCTGGCGGCCGGTACTTTAAAATGCAAACCAGCTGTCTCCACGGCTTGTATTAAAAGAAACTGTGCTCGGAAATTGTTTGAATGGGGCATAAAAAAATCGGGTCGATAGCGGCCGACACTCGAGAGACGAGAGAGAGCATTGTATTTTTTTTCGAATAATTTTTAGCCCCGACGTTAAGAAGCGTCGCGCGCGTGCACGTGCAAAAAAAGGGACATTATGATAAGGGGAGGCTCTCGGTACCGAAAGAAGACAATCACAAATCGCCGATAAGGCGCGTGTAAGGGGGAGTAACATAAAGACAGGAGAAACGGTAAGAAAGAAGAGGTTCCTCCCGCTGCCATCTTTCGTATCGTGTTTTCTCTCGCCCGCGCGCGTATATATATAGCCGTACAACGGGCCCCTGTCGGCGTCTTGCAGATACAATGCCCGCGCCGAAGGGAGGGACCGAGGAAGAACGAGAAGCCTAATACCGATGAAATAAAGAAGGTGGAATCGGCCCGACACCCGCTGCTCGCTCGATAATATTGTTCTACAAATCTGACGGGAGCCTCGCGCCACTAAAGCACGCGTACGTGGGCCGCGTGCACGCGCAACAAACTGGTTTTGCAACCGCGGGTACCGAGATTTCGCTGCGGCAGAATTATGCCGGACTCTTAAATTCGATTCAAATAGGATAAGTCGAATGATTCTCCCGAATTTCCTTTCGATGCAATTGTACAGATTTATATCGATAAGAATTATTGGGTAAATGAATCATTATTTTAATTACAAACTGATCAGTTTCTAAGGTAGAAGGTGATCGATGGTGTCATGTGCCGAGCTCGTTAGAGCGGCATCAGTTTTTTCAAATCGAAGCAAATTTTCGAGAAAAAGTGCCCCCTAATGGTGCAAAGATGATCTGATTTCAATTTCAAGTCATTCCGTTCATAAAATCCTTTTTATGAAAAGATTCCTAACGATGAATTTCATGTCTCGTTTAGTATGCAATTTATAAGCAGAGTTAAATTTGACTTTGTTCCTGAAAATAGGAAAAAAGTGATTTACTGCAGCTTTTACAAAGTGTAGACAAGAGCTTTCACTAATAGCATAAAAAATAGTTGGAAAAATCTAAAAATGATGAATTTCCAGTAGGGTTGTTTTCTAGCGACATTATTTAGTCCATACGTCAGAAACGTTTAACCCTTCAACTTCACCTAGTTGGAAAGTGGGTTCTACCGAGGCGTGCTTAAATAACACGTGCAGCATTGAAGGAAGCAGATCAAATACCGGTCGATATCTGTCGAGCAATAAGCGTCATAAATAAAGGACGCAAATCTGGAATCAACAAGAGAGCGAGAGAAAGGTAGGAATAAATAAAAGCCGAACGGGAGTGCGAGTCGCGAGACGAGCTGGAAGAAAAAGGAGAGAGAGAGAGAGGAACGCGCGCGCCGTTGAGTTATTGAAACATTCGACATTTCTTTCGGTTGTACCGCGTGTGCCACATGCTTTATTGAATTGGGTTGCATGATTTACGCGCGACGCGAGATCCTCGCCCGATTTTCAGCCGGCACCTCGCTCACTTTCGCGGCCATAATAAACAAGGAAGAGGGGGAAGGAGGACCTTTAAGACTAAGTGACCGCGACGTGCCTCCTAAAGTAGCGAGGTGACAAACGCCCGGGTACCAGCCAGAACTGGTCCGGGGAGTCATCGAACGCTGACGAGAATGTCGAAGAGCCTTTTTTTATCGAGGGCTCTCGTCGCACTTTTTTCCAAGTTTCTTTTGCTTGCGGAATGATGCCATCAACCTGTACTCAATAAATTGTTTACCAGATTAACCTTTTTTTCTTTTACAAATACCATAACAGAACGTAATAAATTTCACGAGAAAAATTTCGTTTGATTTATTTAATTTTCGGAGAATGTCTTTAAGTGTTGTACACTGGAAAAAAAATCGCGAAAATAATTACACGCACCTGATGCTGAAAGAAAGTTTGTTCATATTATTCATTAACAGCGATACAAAAGTGCCGCCAAGTCAATGATCAGTGTAAGTTATGTTTTAAAATTAAGATACGTGTTTATACTTTAAAGACCGTGTACTTGCAAATCGTCGCATTATATCAATCTCGGCTCTTTAATGTAAACAATTATTACTGAGGAAATTCGTAATAAATATTTCGAATTTATAAATCATTGAACATCAGTGAGGTGATTTTGCTAATTGTTAATGTATGCCCGAACAAAAACAGAAACCTATTGAATACATTTTTAAAAATTTATTTTTTATCCCCTTAAATGTACAAAAAGTACAGGAAAACATAATTCTACTTTAAAAAACGGTAGGATGCAACTGATGAACTGCAAATGGCTATTTCTTTATAAATTACTTAGATTGTAATGATCTTTTTAAAAGCAATTTCTCATGTTTCAATGAAAGGTAACTTTAGCCTCGAGAAAACATTGAAATGCAAAGATTTACCTTCGCATAGTATAGATAAATTTCGAAAATTAGAGATCATTGCAATGTACTCATTTAAGCTGTAATAAAATTACAGTGCAAAAGTAAAAGTAAGAAGGAATAAAGTGCAGTTTTTCCGCTTGGTTGAGGATCGGCATTTTGCCGCAGAGCCGTCGCCGGCACGCACAAAGCGAGATCGCGCTTGCATTAGACTATTTTATCCGTGGGTTCGGGCGCCGCGTGAGCTCTATCTCTTTCTTCTGGAGAAACTCGGCTGGACGCCGCCACCGTGGCGCCGCGACTCTCCCACCCACGCGCGCGGCCTCGCACGACCGAGGGACCAGGCTCGCGCGGACGAAGCAAGTGGACGATAAGTTTGAAGAATTTGCACCTGACGCTCGGGAATGAAATCGTCGGCGCTTATCTATTCGCCTCGCGCGCCTTACGGAACTCCAAAGCCACGCAAAAGACCTTCGACGGATGTTTCTTCGCGAGAGCGCATATTCAGGATTTTAGGCGGCCGACGGTGAAAAAAGGGAACAGCGGCTCCTTATCAAAAATCCGGCGACGCGATTCAATTTGCAGCGGGGATAGCTGTTCCAGGAAAGCCCGCCGCCGCGCAATCAGCGGCTCGTGATCTTGACAAATCGCTCGCGTTCCGCGCTCGGCGGCGGCGGCGGCGGCGGCAGCGATGCAAACCGCACCGCGAGGCGAGATGCAGGTCGATCGCGTCGCGCCGCGTTTTATGCGCGCGCGGCCTCTTAAAGGTGGAGAGCGGCAGAAAGAGCGGGACCTTAAGAGGGCTACTGAATTACCGACAGCCAAATAACAGCCCGATCCGCGATGCTCCTCGTCGGCGGCTTTTTTCTCTTCTCTTTCTTCTTTATCTCTTCCTTCCACGTGCCGCCTTTCTCCGATTCCAGACGCGCTTTTTTCCCGCTCGTTTCTTGCGCTGCGCCTCTCTCGTAATAGCGCTGATCATTTTCTGAGAGAGTAAAACGAAGATGAAAGTGGATCTACCGGTAAATCTCGAGATTTGCCAAATCGCAAAATTCCGCCAAATTAACACGTTCGAGGGAAGCTAGGAGCGGGGATTATAAGCGTTTTCCAGTGACTCGGTCTCTCGAGTGGCCAGAGGCTCGTCCCAATATGGGCCAGCGCACACATTATGCACATCAGGCTCATCGCGCGCACTCCTTCTTCCTCCCTCCTCCTCCTTATCTAAACGACGTAGGTAGGAGAGGCAGCGTTCTTTTGAGAAGCCGCCTGCGAATGTTGACTCTTTCTCCCTTGCGGCGCGGGAGAGAAATGCGCTCCGGGACCGTCAGACGGCCGCGCGACAGCTGCTCAAGGAGAATCGTCGCCGTCGCGGTCGCACACGATCTTCACGAACTCGCGAGTGGTAGTAATGTTTCGTTTTCTCTATACGAAATGAAATATATGCGCGTGATGCATTATGCGCTCGACGGGAATTACGTTAATGGGAAAGTCCACAACTTTCCCATAAATTCTTTCTGATAACGTATTTTTCGTGCACGACAGCTTCATATTAGCAAGATTCCTCGGGGATCGAGAGCTAAATCACTACCGAGGGCGCTTGTGTCACTTCGATTTTAAGATCTTTTAATGCTCTTTCACATGCGCTGATGCAATGTACACGTAAACCTTGCTACCCGTAGATACGAAACATTTTCGTCACGGTAAATTCATAAATTATACATACATTTTTAAAAGTCAATACGAAAAGCCAAGAAAAATATTAAATTAGATAAAAAAATGTTTAATACTTTGAGGCTATTTTGTTTAACAGGTAAAATACTACTGTTAGAAATTTACGTGTTCTTATATTTTTTCTACTTTTCATCGCTACCTCCAACGAAATCCTGAAATGATTTTTCAGAGTCTGATTCAGATCCAAGAATTAGGAAAAAATCAGCGAAAAGAAGTGATCAAAGCAGCGAAATGAAATCGTAAGGTGCGATGCGCTCGGGCCTGATATATGTACGCGAGGGGGCCGCATCCTCAAATGCGCGTGTCCGCCGATTTAATTATAGATTGTGTCTCCGAGGCTGACCTCTGTGCTCGCGCGTTTTATCCGATCATCGAGCCTCCGATCGTAATTATTGTACCTGGTGCACGTAACGGACGTACTGCTCGCGCGGGACTCTTCTACAAAAATGCGAGCCTGCAATAGCAGATGGCGATAAAAGCAACTACCCCGTCGAGAAATTACGACGTGCGAAATTGGTGCACAACGCAAAAAAAATAGAAGACGAACGACTATTGATAAAATTTTCCCGAGCAGCTCGTCACTTCGGCTCGCGTCAGCGTCGACGCCCGCGAGAGGGTCGGGTCGGAAAAGGTTCCCGCTGGAAATCATATACGCGTGAGCGTGCAAAAAAGCGGTGCGCGAGCTGCTCGCGAGCGCGGAAGAAATGCGCCTATACGACGCGGCGTAAGGTAAGGTAAGGAGAGGTGAGTTTCGAATAGGAACACGAGAAAGGCTCATATGAGACCTGTTACACGGTACCGCGAGGGGGAACATATAGAGCGACCTGAGCGACTCGGGGTGGTCCGCGGCGTCAAGCCCGCGACTAACTGCAAAATGACAGGCCGCCACACTCGCTTCGACTTCCCTTGGACACGATTGGACTCAACGGATAACAAATTAATGCCTCCCTCTCTATCTCGATTCTCGTCTAGAGCTAGATTTCCACTTTTCTCTTGTATTAAGAAAAAGTAGCTGTACAGTAATGGCACAGACCTTTTAAAGAAATAAATTGCAATTTAATCATGACACCCAAAATGTAGGATAATGCAAAAAAGGAAATATATAATTTAGAAACCTTTTGGGCCGTGAAAGATATACGACAGACTTTAACTAATTAAATGATATTTTACGTTTTTACAAATTTTCAAGACACTTTCAAATGCATCGCATATTTTTACACATTTATAAAGAAAAACTAATATTTAGTGTTTTATCGAAAGTTTTTAAAGTGATAAAAATTAAACACGACATTTATGACAATGTTAAAAAAAAATCTTTATATTCCATTGTGTACCCAACCTTAATTATAACATTTACATTGTAAACTCATTGTACCAATGCACAGCTGGCGTTTGCAAAATTTCCGCGTAAGATAATGCATTCGTTCGCTTTCTCATCCTCCCTCTCCGTTACATCTCCATACTGCAATAAAATCCTGGCGCCCCTATCCTTTATCATTGTTGCGGGAGGCGAGCGGAGCCAAAGGAAAACTTTTTCACGCAAGGCACAAACGCAGGCGAGCTGCTCGCGAGCGCGACTTTCTTCGGCTGTTTATGGAAACGCGAGAAGTGTGCGAATCCAAGTGCGCGGGCCTCCCCCGTCGGAAAGAAAGCCGAAGATCACGGCGGGCGCGCGTTGCGCAATCAAAGAGAAATGTATCGCGGAAAGGGGAAAGCACTTTTGAACACCTGCGAGCGATTTCTTCGCGTGTGTACGCGCGTATCGCGAGCGCGACCGGGTCGATCGCGCGCGAGGACGGCATTTGTACAAAGTGACGTTGATGCCGTCGTTTGCGTAGCAAGTGGATGCCTGCATAAGCTCCGCAGTCGCGCGACACAATCACTTCCTTAAATGACTGACGTCGAGGAATACGTTAGTGCGATATAAGGCAAAGATTCTGGAAAAGTGTTGCATGCCGTAGTTCTGCGCGACGAATGCTTCTACCTAGCCTACTTTTGTGCCGTAAACTTTTAATGTTGCTTTAAATTTTTCGCTTTTTAATGCGGGCGTTGCAATCTTATGTAAATATCACCTTACCAATATATTGTTGAGATTCATGATGATTTTAAATGAAACTATAAAGAACATCACATCTTTCTTGCATATTTAACTGTAAAATATATGAAATTATTACTTTAAAAATAAAATTGATACGCAGCTTCAAATAAACTATTTATTAAATAATATGATTTTTCTATTTATTTTCCACTTTTATAAAATATCTCATAGAGCGCCTTTACGTAGGCAACCTGCAGCAGCACCATGACGATTCGGGTCACGCGTAGAAAGGAGCATGTGTCTGGATGCATTAGTCGAAAACTATTTCTGTGGCTTTCCGAAAATTTTCTCAAAATTGTGGTCAACGGCTTCAAACCTTGAAGCGTTTTTTTTGGCACTCATTGTCAGAACTAACCGAAAGGGTATACTAAAAGCAAAGGGTATACTAACAGCAAAATTAGGATAATACGATTTTATTAAATTTTTTTTACTTTTATTTTCTACAAGTTGTATCAAATATTTCTACGTGGGTTAAGCTTTATATTCAGCAGCATTTGATTTCTTATTTAAATTCTTCAATTTAGGCAAAACATTCATAATCAACAATTTACCAAGGCAAAAAAAGTTGAACGCAATGAAATCTTTTGTGGTTCTAAGGCTCAGTAAATTATAGATACGCTAAAAGATTATTGGCCCTCCCGTGGCGCATTATTATTATTAGCCGGATGATTTTTACGCAGCAGCCACGCGTTTATGTACGTAGGTATCGAGAGAAAATAGCAGCACCAACGTGGCTGGTTCTTCCTTCTTGAGGATGTCATTCTTTTCTTTCGGTTGTTGGAGATTTTACGTCCTTGAAATGGCGCGTGTTAAAGATAAGCCACCCGCAGTTAACAATCATCTGCGAGAAAACGAGCGTGTTTGTATAATTTTTATGTAAAATGGAAAAAATTAAAAAAGACCATTGTTACAATCGAATAGTGTGCATGGCACTGCTGTGCACTTAAAATGTTTAATGTACCTGCTATGGCACAATTTAGTTTTTTTAACTTGACGCTTCAATAAGTTTATAAATAATTCACCTCACCTATTACTCGGTAGTAAACATAAATTTTTCTTCGCCAGTTGTTAGAACCCCAGCTTTCGATGATTTAGGTTCTAACTTACTTTACCTTATGAAACTCAGTAAGTGACTAACAAGTTAAAAAAAGTTGCAGCTCTTATAAGACGTAATTTATAAAATGATGATCGTAAAAGGAGTAACAACACTGTATTCCTAAAGCTCTCAGCCCAGACGCTGTGGATTTAAAAAAGCAGTCAAAAGCGGGCGACTGATGTGGAGGAAATCTCGGGATCAGCGCCAATCAACGATCGGCAATCAAGTTGCGCCGGAGTCATCATCGTTATGACGCGTACCATAAGAATCGTACAAATGGAATATGAGAGACCACGAGAGTGGCGGGCTCGTAAAAAGGATCCGAAGTCGGTGACAACGGCTATGAAGTGAAATTTACGACCGTGGGGTCACAAGCGGGGGTCGAATCGTGAAACACACTGCGGGACAAGCTATCGGTCTCCGCTTGAAAGCAAGCGATGCCATACTCCAGCAAGATGTGCGCAATCACTCTTGGTTTCAATTAATTTCACCTTTTAATGTATAACCACATGATTATTTTTAAACTTAACCTTCTATACTTTCAACATCAAAAATTACAAGACATTGAATATTATTCACATTTAATTTAATTGCAAGCGTGTAGTTTATAAAAAATGGTTTGTTGGAAAAAATCAACAGATTATCGGTACGATATGTATTTACGATCAACCTTAATAAAACTTCTTAACACCAAGTTATGGAAAGCATCACCGTCCTAGTTCTTGTAGAGTTTCTATAGGTTCAAAGGAAGCTAACAATACAGTTTTTATTTGTAAGTACTTCCTTCCAGAATGGTTAATAGTCAGCAGCATTTTCAATTTTTCACAAAAAAATACTTCGTGTAACAAGAAATTTTTAGTAGCACTTTTCTCTACGCCAGCAGATATATTTTTTTATAGTCTAGTATAAAAAATAAAAATAAAAATAAAAATAAACATTAAATCAGAAATTGACAGCGAGTTAATATAAGATTTTAATTTATGTATGGGAACAATATACAAGTACGGAATATAATTAGGAAGCTGAATTTATTATAGTAGCGTCCAGTAATTAATTTATGTTCTAACAACAGATACTTGACGTTCGCATAAAACTGTCATATATAATGCGTATATCAGGTGTCATTCCAACACACCTAGAGCGAGAAAATATTACATTTTCTTGAAATGACACAATGATATTTTTAACATCGGAGTGTAGCTTCTGTTTCGGTATACACGCAGCGGCGGAAGTGTATATATGTGCATGTAAAAGGAGCAAGAAAGAGACAACACCTTGTGTAAGGCGCCACGCCAGCCCACACACGCTTAATGGCTGATCAACCATGAATTCGCTTTATACGCCGGCAACTCTTAAGCATACAGAAATTTATGAGACGATATTTATTCTAAGAAGATTTTCATCTTTAAAATAATCCTTACCTTCTCGGAGAGCGCAACAGGTTGAAAAGAGAAATTCAAGTAATAAATGTTTTCAATGCGTGTATATATTCTTGCAAATTTTAGGATAATTGTAATAAAAATTAAAAAATATTTAACATAATTAAGAAGATAAATGTTAATTAATGTTCAATTTCAAGAACAGCTTGATCTAGATTAAGTTACGGTAGCTCATTGAAATGTAATTTTTAATTATATCTTAAGTTACAGCTGTTAACTTATCTTGACAATCTGCACTAGTGTCTTAACAAATAAATAAGTCATTCCACGTGAGATAACGTACATTCACAACTAGTTTTGCAGTCAATGAATATTTAATTAATTCGAAAAATCTCTGCTTGTATCGCCATTTTCAAAGAATAATCCTCCAATATCTCATTCGCAAAGTATTACAATAGCTTGACATTAGCCACCAATTATTTAGCGAGCAAAAAATTGGAGTCATGAATAAGAACAATTAACATAAGGCTAATGTCCATGAATTTCATAATTATGGTGTGTATTCCATTGTCTAGAGCGTAAGAGTCCAAGCGGCGCTTAGCGATAAACCCGTTGCGAAAAAAGGCCTTTCGCTCTTATATCTTCGCACTGTATAAACGCCTTAGATTTTCGCGTAGGACGTTGATACGGTGACACCGGGCGCCACCGTGTCGGGCAATTCAAACTGTTGCGCATTTAGCTCCGACGCCGCGTTGACAATGAGCTATATGCGCCCGAGCGACATGATCTCGGCTCTTTCTCTCTTTTCCCTTTAACTGTATCGCGTGACATACAGAGCTCTTGCGGCTAAAAGAAGTGAAATCACCTGGGTAACCTATGGAAAGTCTGGCTCTGCTAAAAGCGCCCATTAATTCTGCTTTGCCAACTTTGAAGCCGAACGCGCTGTCAGTCACTTTATGCTTTATCTTTATTCCTTATCGTATCGATAAAAATATTCATTCACGCCATTCTGCATTGTGCAGTGAGCGTAATTCGATAAAGTTGCCGATTCTACTAAAATTGCCGGCAGTATGGGTGCTTGCAAAACTAATGCATTATTATCATTCACTCATTTTTTTCTTTAAATTTTGTTTATATGTTAATTTCGGTATATTTTATAAATGATCAATTTTGGTAGTTCAACCGGTATAAAAAATTAAGCTATCAAGCTCAAAGGTTTCAAATTTTAACATGCAGCTCCTATTCAGACCCTTAATAAAAAAACAGCATAGCTTCACATCTAGCTTCAAGAGTTTTATTTTGATATTTTTATGTTTGTAAAAATTACACCACAGTACTAATAGGACAATTTAAAGATCTATCAGAAATTAAAAAACCTACACATTATTAAAAGTTTAACTAAAATTTCTATTAAAAAAAATACATTTGCTTCTTCATTCATTTTGCATTTGGATTTTTTCTCAAAAATTGAAAAAATGCAGAAGTTTAAAGAAATAAAGTTGAAAGATACTAATACGGAGTAGCGTTACTTATTCAAAATCACATTGTCTTAGATTCAAGCTTCCATATTAAAGTAGGAAAAATGCTTTGCCTTATGTTACGGAGCAAGTTAACTGTGTCTCGAATAAGGGAAAAGCTGGGATAAAGTTATCCATCCTTAGAACCCAAGGCGGTGACTTAATAATCCTAACAGTAAGACATTGCGGAGTCGATAGTAAGGCACAACCGCAACAAATAAGTGGGTAGGTAAGCCCGTATAAATAGGAAGAGCACCAGCACGTGATACCGTTGCGGTCAAGCTGCATCGGTGTATAAGGGCCGCGACGGATCGCGCAACTAGCCCGTGCCTCCGCGGCTACACTGATGCGATCGTGATCGATGTAGATCGTTCCTACGATCTACATCGATCTATCGCGCTCAAAAGTTCACGCGTTTCACCGGCGGTTTTGTCTTACATCACCTATATAGTTGCCTGTGGATCTCTCTCCGGGTCACACAAAAAAAAAGTCATCTCTGCCAATTGCTTGCACACTTATCTACAATGCATATTTTACAGTATATATATTGCATTCAACCGATTACTACATTAATCTGGATTACGATTTTTAACTGTAGTAATCAATAAAATAATTTTTATTTAAAATTTATATGAACTTTTTAAAAAGTTTAATCATACATAAAATATTATTGACTACGTACCTATTTGTTAATAAGTCAATTGCTACTTCTTGATGATTATATAAAAAATTTATTTTACTATATTTATACGTACAAGATATTCGTAAATTATGTCTTGGCAACAGTTGATAAAATAGAAAACAAATTCTGTTTTACCGACTTATGGTGCGGAAAACTACTTTTCTGAAAGAACTCACAATTACGGTACAGTCGCTAGATGGCTGAAAATTATAATTCCAACAGCCATGTTGAACGAACGGAGAGCATACACGGCTAAACAAGTGTGAACAGTTAGGCGTTAGCGTCTTTATAAACCAAATGCTGATGAACAATTCTGAAGTCCAAATTAGTACTCCCGCGTGGGGGATCCAACTACATATCCACGAATCAATCTACGGATCCTTAAAATGAGTAAGTATAAATTTCATACATTAATGTAGAATAAAAATTTGCCGATAGCATTACATGTAATTGTTCTGCATTATCGGCAGTACAACTAAAGCAGGTGCATTTGTAATTTATTTAAAAATAAAATACATGCTTTATCAATTCTAATACCATTGTCAAAGTTGTCGGCTGTTACCATTTTTAAATTTGTTTTTATATCTAACAAATGTTTCTTTTTAATTAATTTTAAATCGGCTGCACTCAATATCATATGTATATGTATAGTGCATAAATCGAAGAGGTCATGTACCTTCGCACATAAACCAACGGGATATTCAATGGAATCCGGTTTTTTACTAGACACTAAAATAATTATTTAAATTTAACTATTTATGTTTTAGCCCCAGACACAAAGATGGTTATCAAAATATTTTTATACGCATTTTGGATATCGTTATTTATATATTCAGACATAGTTCACGCGGGAAACTATTCAAACATTGACTTGCCAGAAAGTCATTTAAAATACTATTTTAATTCATTTCCGACACTAGCCAATGAGTGCCGAAATGACCCAACATGCCCATATAAGGTCAGGATAAAGTATTATCCTTTAATGTGAGAAAAATGTGGGTAGATTTGATTAATAATTATTTTGTTCTAACATTTTAATATTTTTACAGGAATATTTAGATAAAAATGTTTGCTGGGGATATGAACCAGAATGCAAATTAGAAAATTCTTTTTCCATTCCACGATGTCCTGGTGACCACAAAGGATGGGTTGCTACAAAAAAAGCACAGTTAGATACGTTTTACACTCAAGGAGATTTTGGATATGTACGAGATCAGCGAAATGAAATGATGCTGCTATGTGAACCATTATTTTTAGTAAGATTACAAATATTTTATAATTTCGTTCAACGAAAACTAGCGCATTAAAAATTGTTGACAGAAGGTTCTACTTTGATTAATTATTAATTAATCTGGATTAATGTTTAGGACGATTCTTCGTTAGAATGTTCGGAACATATGCGATTTTGTCGTGGAAGAAATATTATGATCAATTTTACGGATCTTATAAATAGAAAAGATCCTATAAGATATAAAATGGATGTATTAAAAGAAGGGGAGATTGGAGGATATTGCACGTAAGCTGATACTTCATTCAAAGTGCTTAGTAAAAATTTAATTTTCCCAATTAATATAAAAATTTATTTTTTAGATTAAATGAACAAAGACTGAAGGATAATGCTGATCATATTAGTCCTCTACAATCATGGGGTCCAGAGATCAGAAATTTCCGAAAACTACCTCGTAGGCCTATAGTGGAAGGTGACTGTGATGTTGTAATTGAAAAGCCTACTTACATTCTTAAAATTGATGCAGGTATTGTATATCCAATTATACATATTACACTAATTATGTAAAAAAAATAAATATAAGCCAATACTAATTTTATACTTCATTTTTGCAGCTGTAAATATGTATCATCATTTCTGTGATTTTTTTAATCTTTATGCTTCACTACATGTTAATCTTTCTCATCCATCTACATTTAGTACTGATAATTATGTTATGATTTGGGAAAGTTACAGGTTTGTTATTTTATTGTTTATAGCAGAATATAATATAATAATATAAGCAAAGTTATAGAATGTATTTTTTCAATATTTTAGCTACCGATCAGCATTTCAAGATGCTTTTGAAGCATTTACGAGAAATCCTTTATGGGATTTAAAGACGTTTAGAGGGGAAACGGTTTGTTTTAAAAATGTCGTTTTTCCACTATTGCCACGAATGATATTTGGGTTATACTATAATACGCCTTTAGTAAGTAAAATTATAATTAATAATGGAAATACAAATGAAGATGAGAACTAACTCGTTTTTTCATCTGAAGTTAATAGCTCTATTTTTAAGTTTCATTTTATTACTTTACTAATGTAAAATGATAAATTATAATTAATGTAATTAATAAGTATTGTTAAATTGATAAATTATTTAATTTTTGTGAATCAACGCTATTCTTCTCTGAATTGAATATTTTTAATTTTAATAAAAACATTTTTTTCGTATAGATTTATGGCTGTGAAAACAGTGGACTTTTTACAGCATTTTCTGATCACATGCTACATAGATTACGAATACCTGTGCAAATTAGAGAAAATACTAAAATTCGCATAACTCTTTTAAGTCGGGATACACCATACAGGAAAATATTAAATGAAGATGAATTGGTTGAAGCGCTTGTAAAAAATCCAAATTATGAAGTAAAAAAGGTATAATCTATTATTAATTCACACTATTAATTTTCTTAGTCGTAATAATAATTATTGTCAACAACGATTATTAAAATTACAGATTGTTTATAATAAATACATACCATTTAAAAAGCAACTTGAAACAACAAGAAATTCCGATATTTTTATCGGCATTCATGGAGCGGGATTAACACATTTCATGTTTCTTCCTGAATGGGCTGTTGGATTTGAACTGTAAGTTTCGTTATAGTTATATAATTTAATATTTAAATAATGATTGCAAAATATTCAGAGATTTGATACAAATTTTAGATATAATTGTGAAGATGCTAGTTGCTATAAAGATTTAGCTAGACTTAAGGGTATCAAATATCTTACATGGGAAGATAGAGAAAAATTAACAGAAATAGATCCGGTAAGTCGATTTATAAAATATTTTAATTTGTTTGTATTAATTTTATTAAAGTAAAAAATTGTTATACATGTTTACAGGGGACTCATCCGCATGGAGGTGCTCACGCTAAATTTACAAATTATAAATTCGATGTCGATGAATTTGTAAGGATAGTATCTGTAGCTGAGAAACATGTAAAACATCATAAAGCATTTAAACAGTTTCTTGCAGAACAAGATGAACAAATTGAATTGTCGAATGACGAAGATAACAACAACAGAAAGTTAAACGATGAATTGTGAGAAATATAATTGTTAACATAATTGCTTATAAATTAATTGAAAAAATATCACAACTTTGACTATTGACATTCGAATAACATCGTAAATTATATTTGTACTATCGCAACTGTTAAAAAATGCATCGTATCAAAATATTTTTGTTAAAAAAGGCTTTGGTTTATGAAATAATCTACATTATATTGTTATTATATATTTTTATAAATATACAAATTTTATAATTTAAATGAAATGTAATTAATACATTTTTATACAAACATTCAAACCAGCACACTCGTATGAAACAATATTAGTTAGAAAAACATTCACTCAAAAACAACTTCTTTATTTTTTTTTTACACTAAGTAGGTGTTTTCCTCTAAAACGCAACAGTACGAAAGTGATATTCACAATCATATAAGTTATTATTATAGCCACTGCTCTTGGTTCATCGACGTATAAAGTTTTTATAGACATATTGATTGCGCCTGTCAACAAATTGGCGAAAAGAAAAAATAGAAGGCCATTATCATTAACAGCATCAAAAATTTCTAAGGTTTTAACTATATTTATATTTTCTTTGGAATTCAAATCGTCACGGCGCAGGTGTTTGGCTATTTTCCTACGAGTTTTCTCTCTAACACAACCTGTAATACATTCTAAAATAACGTCAATCATTAACAAAAAGGTAAGTACTAAAGTACTAAGAGTAAGTATCCAAGCACAATATCCCGAATTAGCCAGTCTTCTCGATACTTTAAAATAATATTCGCAATAATAAGTCGCAATAAATGCTGCATTAGCGAGGGCATAAAGCTTAAGGGTGAGAGACATAGTTCTAGTGTAACCAATATGGAAATCATAGTTTGATAATTTCAAATTAAAAACAAGTGGCGTTTCAGGCTGCTGATATGTTGAGTGAATAAGTCTTCCTAAAGCAACAGCAACTAAATAAAGACCTACATACCCAGGTATAGAAACCCATCCCTCTCTATTAGCCGATAATAAATCGTCCCTATGTTCATTGCTTAAAACCCACTCTTTCAACCCCTTTGTGCTTAAAGCGTATTCATGCATAACTAAAATCCACAAACCAGTCAAGAAAGAATACTTCGAGCTTAGGCTCTTAGAAAGTACGCCAATGAAAAGTTTAACACAGGCTAGAGTTAGGAAGAAATTCCAGTGAATACCATATTCGGAAATGTGCCGCTGATAGCCTAAAAATTCTACGGCAACGTATCGGCCAACGCCCAAAACTAGCAGCGGTACACAACCCCTTAAGGTTTTCAAAAGTCCGGCTAAAAATGGTATTTTTGTATCAGTATCGTTATATCGAGCCTCCGGAGATACAAGTGCATTTGAAACTATAAAAAGACCTACACCTGTATCCATTAGACTGTAACCGTAAGTTTCAGTTTTAACAAATTTCCTAGGAAAGCAACTGAAATCCACTGCAAGGATACAGACTGCCGTAATAATATTGGTAAGAGCTCGGAAATTGGTTAAAAAAGCTAACTTTTTAGACGATACAGTAGGAAAGTTTTTCAGAGATTCTCTCGGCTTCCAAGCTAAAATTGACATAATATTGGCCGCTGCAACTATAAGAAAAACTTGAGATATTGTCATTACCTTCTCTGATAAAACGGTACAGCAAAGAATGCATGGAATCACTGTACAACAAAATTCAATAATTAACCGAGACTGTCGATTTATCTGAGGTCCAGATAGTGTGATCAATGTCAGTGTTAGGAGAACGCTGCAAATATTGGGCAGAATGGTGAAAAGCACATCGCCTGCTGATGCTCCATTTTTATTTGAAACAGCTTCTTCCATCTCCCGACGATAGCGCTGGTAGTCGTCCCCCTCCATGATTATTGGCGAAGGCTCGTTCATCATCTTGACTAGATTTAATTGTAAAACGTATACTTACTTAGTACGTAAATGAAGTATTATTATCGGCTTAATTAGTCTAAGAAAGAAAACTTAATTACCTTTAACATTCGGAATTAGTGGATCACACCTACTTCGTTCAACGGTAAGATTTTGTTCTTGTCAGGAGCTGCACTGAAAGCCGATGCTGTGCACCAAGCAATGTTTTCGCTATACTACCTCCATCTACCGACCACCACATAATAGTATCAGCGAATGGAACAGTAAACTGTTTGTCTGTTTCGGAATATGTTAAAAATACTTTTTTCAAACACCTACCGCTCAAAGCACATAATATTTCGATAGTTGAACGAAACATTTTAGGATTTAAATAAAAATAGAACATAGTTTAAATGTCGAGTTACTAGAATTTATTTTCAATCAGAATTTTTAAATAAATAAGTTTTAAAATAATCTAAATTTGTTTTTATATAGAAAAACAATATTAATTTTTATTTTATTATTTCTATTAAATTTTTCTAAAAACAACTGAAATTATACAATCTGTGATAATTGATTTTTATAAAACTAAAAAAAATTTATGAATAATTATTTTTTAGGAACATTATAAATGACATCAAACAATAAAAGAACTTTTCCATTTATGGCTAAAGCAGAAGGAAATCAGCCTCTAAAAAAGATAAAATCTTATTCAACTGAGAGTAAACATGACCATTCAAAACCATCGAATGCAGAGATATTTAATTTTAAAAATAAATCCAACAAACAAGAACTTCCGAGCACATGTATTTTAAAAGACAGTCATGTACCATTAGCTGAGAAAATGAGACCGAAAGACTTGAACAGTTATATCGGACAAGCACACCTAATAGGACCAAAAACTTTATTACACGATTTATTGCAGAATGGTGAAATTCCTAGCATGATTCTTTGGGGACCTCCAGGTTGTGGAAAGGTATACAACATTTGTTTTAATTTGTTGATTGAATTATATGTTTAATTGAGATTATATGTTTAATACAAAATTTATATAATTTTCTAATATAATATTTTTTAGACTTCCTTAGTTAATGTAATAATTCAAGAAAGTAAAAAATTTTCTAACAGACAAGTAAAATTTATCAAGTTGTCAGCAACAACTGCAAGTATAAATGATGTAAGAAAAGCTGTCTCTGAGGCAGAAAGTCAATCCAAACTAGGCAAAAGTACTGTTGTTTTCATGGATGAAATACATAGATTTAATAAACTCCAACAAGACATTTTTCTACCTCATGTAGAAGCTGGTACGTTTATTTTAATTGGAGCCACCACTGAAAATCCATCATCTGGCCTTAATTCAGCTCTCTTAAGCAGATGCAGAGTATTTATTTTGAAAAAATTAAATAAAGATGATTTATTATCCATTCTTACCAAATCTATAACAACTATGGATGGAGAAATAGTCACAGATACAAATTCAAATAAAAATCCTCAAGCTAGATTTTTGATTGAAGAAAATATTATTGATTGGCTAGCAGAAGTATGTGATGGCGATGCTAGGGTAGCCTTGGGTGCATTGGAAATAACTATACAGGCACAAAATTTATACACTGGCACAAGCAAAACGCCAAAAAGATTAGAATTAAATGATATTAAGAGTAGTTTAAAAAAAACTCAAATGTTAACTGATAGTAAGAGCAACAACATTTATCACATGCACTGTGCTTTACATCACTCTATAATAGGTGACGATGACAATGCTGCATTATATTGGTTGGCAAGGATAATGGAAGCTGGAGAAGATCCTGTGTATATTGCTAGAAAATTAGTTAAAATAGCAAGTGAAGAAATTGATTTTTCTGATGAACATGCATTGGGTTAGATACAAATTACTACAATAGCTTATTACTAAATAGAGTTACAAAAAATTATTAGTTATTCATATGAATTTGTAGATACAGCTGTTCACACTATGCATGCGTGTCAGATGATTGGAATGCCTGAATGCGATGTATTATTAGCACAATGTGTAATTTATATGGCACGGGCAGAAAAGTCAAACGATACTTTAAAAGCATTAAGGATATGTCAAACTACAGTAAAAAATCACAAAGGACCACAACCAAAAGTTCCTCTATTTATTAAGGACCGATCTGGGCAAGGGAAACTCAAAGCTACTCTTGGTAAGAAATTATATTTAAAAATTGAAATCATAAAATGAAAAATTTAAATAAAGCAATAAAATTAAGTAATTTAAGTTTAAATATTCAAGTTCAAAATTTCACATAAATTAAGTACACAGAAATATTTTTGTTATAGGAACAAATTTTAAAACTTTGGTGCGCCAAGAAAATTTGAAGAAAAGCTATTTACCTGAAGGTTTGGAGAATATGAACTTTTTTGCAGATGTTTCATAGTTTCTCTTGAATTCACCTTGTTAATTATTTTATTCTTATCTTTTGTTAGAATATTTATATTTTTGATAATAAACTTTTTTAAAATAATTTCCAACAAAATATTTCTATCTTACCCTCGCATACTGTCAAAAAACTAGTACAAATATTGCTGATAATAAATCTGCGAGATATCTTACATCACTAAGTGTTGACAATTCAATTAGAAGGTAAGTAAAAGATTTTCTTATTTTATCTGAATCCGCTGCACCGATTAGAAAACTCGCGAAACAAAATAAAACGGCTTGTGACAACAATCACTTTTTTCTGCGAAATTAAGCTCCAGAAAGTGCCAACGACCTTCCGCGCGAACCTTCGAACAGACGGAGGTCTGTTCAACATGGCCGCAAGCTGTACTGTACTTGACAAGCACTGACGCTTTGAGTCCCGCGAATGACCGTGCCGATTATAAATGTATAAGACCAGAACACCTCCAAGTTTCAAGGTCGCCTCATTGCGTTGACGCACATACATCGACTACAAGGAACTTTTTACTCGCTAGGCGAGGGGTCAAAGGAGGGAAGCGAGAAGAAGTGGGAGGCGAAGAAGTGTGACGACTGCTCACCAGCGGACCTTTCCCTCCCGATGTCGGATTAACGCGCAACGCGCAGCACTTAACCTATCGCAGGCTCATCACTTCTCGCTCCATTGCTTGGCCGATTGTTAAATTTCAAAGTGTCGAATCGTTTTCAACTTTCAAAATGAAAGTCTGGGTGTCAGAGCATACATTCAAGTAAGTGTTCAAGTAATTTTATCCGTTAGATTCAGCCAAATCCCAATTGGATTCATTGACTGAGTCGTCCTTGAAAATTTCTGGCATTTAACTAATGATTTGTGTGCCAGTTTTTTATCTGTCAGGTTTAATTTCTTTGTGTTCAGGAAAGAGAGTGAGCAATGCAATAAATTACTATATCATTTTTTAGCCATCCTTGGGAAACTGTGGCTTCAGCTGCGTGGAGAAAGTATCCCAATCCCATTACACCATCGGTGCTGGGAACCGATGTGATTGACAGGAAAATTGTAAATGGAGTTTTACACACACATCGTCTTGTTTCTAGTCAGTGGGGATTTCCACGATGGACAAAGCCAGTAAGTTCTAGACTTTTATTTCACTAATTGAATAATTGGACATAACAGATATAGTGTAAATTCTAACCTCAAATTACTCTTTTAAGCAACTTGCGTGCAGTTAATAGTTGCAAAAATTCAAGTATTAGACACAATTTTCTCCTTAAAATAAAGTATTCAAATTCTATTGCATTGTTATCCTAAACTAAATTAACATGCGCTGTGTAATACAAGAAGTATCATATGTTTTTGTAGTATCACAATATTTTCATATAGGCTCTTAATAATGGCATTTTATATTATTAAAAAGATTTGTCTTGCTACTCCCTAACACGGATGAAACAACTGCAGACAATAGTGTTTACAGAAATGTTTTATGAATCATTACTTGATAAAATTTCAAGTTATCTATTAAGAACAAATTTCAGACAATTCTTTCTTCATCCCTTATTGAATAAAAATTTTAATTAAAATTATATTTTTCATAATAAATAATGTATGATTTTAAACATTTGAAAAATAAAATATTGTAGTTATAAATTTAAACAAATACTTATTAAATTTAATAAATAATTTATTTTGCAATTAAATAATTAAAAATATATTACCATTAAAATTACTAATTACAAAAACATATAAAGAATATTTAAGTGTGCACATAAAATAAAAAAATAATTATATTATTAATTAATTAAACGTATTCGGATATATTAATTATCAATTACCGAGAATTGACTTTAAACAAAATTTTCATGAACAATTAAAACAATCTTGTATAGCGATTTTATTTAGCACGCATGCAATTCACGTGGCCACTGCGTAATGCAAGGTCGAGGTCATCCAACTAACCGTACAGTACCGAGAAAATTAATTTCATTGGCAGGGCCTAACCTCTGGTGCAACGACAGTAAAGTATTTAACGCTTACTTTATAATTCAATGTTTAAACGCACGTGTTTAACATTAAAAAATAGCATTCATTCACTGAAACACGGGAAAACCGAGTTTTTCATGAATTACGAAGACGAATACGTAACACAATGAAAGCTGCCTCATGAATACCATACAGTATCGTCAATATACATAATATCCATTTTAAATTTAATTATTGAGTTATATATTATAGCCCGAACTACGTCATTTTCTAATTACGTAAAACAAGATTTTTGGTCGAAATAGCTATAAAAAAATTAAATTGTTAAGAGTTTCATAAAGTTGTTTAGTACAGGTGTATTAATAAATCATATACGAAATAACGAATTCACTTATGCAACACCTTAACTCTTATCTTCAAGAGATACGCTACAGCAATTAATCAATTCTTAATTACTAATGCCATACTTTTAAACATCGCTTCATAGTTCTTTGTTCATAGTTTTAAAGCAAAAGTAATAATTATAAATTTGAACTATTTTGGAGATTGCGCTTGTAGGAATGTCCCAATCGACGTTACGAAATCATTCGCAACAATGGCAATTTCTTTATACGATTCCTCTAATCTCTCCGAAAATATCGCCCTAAACTTTTTTAATTATTCGCCAGACGCGCAAAAAACACTCACTCAGGGGAGAGGACCCAGCCCTTTTTGTGTCTCCTTTGTAAACCGCTTTAAAATATCCCTCTCCGACGATTCTACGGTGAGTGCGAGATCCGTCTTAAAAAAGGGGGAAACAGAAGCAGACGAAGCAGCAGTTTAGCCCTATAAGCCTAAAGGGAATTCATTGTCGGACCCTCTTAAATCGCGAGGGTAGGAGGCATTATCCCTAGGAACTACCGGAAACTCGAAACTCGAAAATCGTTGGGAAATGCCGAGGAATTGCAAAACAACGTCGGCGTCGCCTCGTATCAACTTTCATAATGAGCGCGCTCAATGTTACGTCAGTTGGCCGGATTCCAGGGGCGCCCCTCTGCTTCTTTATCTCCCGCCTCCGCCCTCGGGCTGGGGTGCATCCCTCGCCCGCTCTTTTTTCTCCGTCCCGGGGACGGCAAGTTTTGCCGTGGACTCCCTTACACCCGCTCGGCTTAATCACCCCCGCCGAACTCTTTGTGCTCCGCGCGATTGCCGGGCGATAATTGCGGGAAACTCGGAGAAAGGGACTATAATGCTGGTAAGGTGGATTGTTTGCACGCGCCAATGTTTGATTTTTACTTGTGTTTTTGTTGAAATTGCCGCATCAGAAATAAGCGTTTGGTCAAACGAGAAAATAAATAGAGAATTTTGAGTTTTAAAAAAACAGGAAAAACGAGAAAGCGCACTCAAGCGAAAGAAACCTCCTTTTTAATTTAACAATCGCAAGATGGCTTATTTGAGATAAAATTGAAAGAGCGCCAGTTAAATAATTTTACGGGTCGTAACAGGAAATGATGAGTTTTTATTAAATCTCTGAAGGCTGTCGTAGAAGCACAATAAACTGAAGTTCAACATTTTCATCAATTTTCTTTCGGACATTTGATGACAATAAAAAAGTATCCCTAAAATGAATGTTTTACGGAGGAAAGCTACCTAAGCTTCTCTGAACCGTTGTATTTCTCTGCAGTAAAAACGTTGATTTCTACTATAAAAGCACGGCGTTTGACGACTGAAGCTTGTCGAATATAAATCTATACTTCTATAAAGTATAATTTCACATTGCTATTTTTGCGGGTTCGTCGCTGGTTAAAATTGAGTAATCTTATATCTGCATCAAAATAAATTACCGATAAAAAATAAAATATATTTAATTATTTAAATTGTTAAAAAAGTTAAATTTTATTAATGCATTTTATTTTACAGATTTTATCTAAAAAAAGAGCCATTTATAACCGGTGAAAATTGATTCGTTTTAATTAACAAGCAACTACCATTGTTTCCAACGAAATTCAATAAATATTTCAATTAAACTTGGCAAGTTAACGCGCGTTTTATTAATATTCAATTACTGCCACGCGTATTTAAAGGGCGATGGATAATTTCTCCTTGTCGAGCAGGGAAGATCCGCCGATGGAAAAATATACGAATGAGTAACTTTGCGTCGTTCTGATGACCTTCTAATTGCTCCCTTTTTGTTATAATTACTGCTGCTAATTGCCATATCAATTTCAACTTATCCGCTGTTCCATCCCTCACGTATATTATATACAGTTTCGCAACAACACATCCCATCCTGTTAACTCGTCTTTTTTAGACACTGAAGTATTTAAAATGTAACATAAAAAATTGATTCTCCTAGATACAGAAAATAAATTATTTTATAATATGCCTGCACCTCGGCCTGCACTTTATAACCGCAATAAGATTGTTTAATTATTGTACACTAAAACCTCGTGATAACATTTTTTTTCCCGGATACTGCAAGAAGATATTATATAATTTATATATAGATATATATATAAATAAAATAAATAAAAACATAATACACCTCTTAGGAGCATTTAAAAATGACAATAGCAATGATTGAATTAAGGTTATTACGTAATATCAAAAGAATGACATTTGGATTAATGCGTACGGTACTTTTGTGTGTTATAGTTGATAGGAGACGCAAATATCTGCTACGCTAGCGAGAGGAGCGAGGTCGATCCAGGCAACAGGCAGATGGTCTTGAAAACAAGAAACGTAAGTACAAGTAATCTTCTGACGCTTGAAACCTCTGGGGTTTCGATCGTATGCAAAGTGTATATGAGGCACCGGCACCTAAGCCTCGTTACGTCACAGGCTTACGGTCATAAGTTACTTCCTTTGAGAAAACATCCAGAAGAAAGTTCGATGACGTTCCGCACAAACTTTTTTTCTCCTTGAACTCGTTCGCATGGCTTTTTTTCCAGAATTTACGACATCGAGACGCGTCGTGTTATCGATTTTAGCACTTCTCTACTGTAAAGTACAGCGACTATAGCACAACAGTAAACAATTAGCGGAAATTTGTGCCATAATGAAACGCACGCAATGGAGATAATCGAATGCGATGTACAATAACGAAAATAAAGTAGAACGCTCAATTCCTTTATGCATATTATAAAATACAAGGGTACGTTTGTTATAATTGTGACCAGAGGTATTGAAATTTATTACTCCGTCGCATAAATTATTCTCGTACATTCTACGAGGGCTTTGAATAACGAAGTTCGAATTTATATCGCAGAGAAAAAATATATAAATCGCGTAATCTTACTATCAAGGGTAAGCACATTTTGACGGACGTGCATCGTTCGGAAACGTAACGACAAATAACGGATGATTGGTTTAATCGAAAAGTATCTCCAGGCACAATCCACTCTATCCCACCGTTACGTGTGCATCCGGCTTCTTGTGCCAGCGCTACGATCGCATAGTGGATAGGCTCGCACTCACTTGTCCCGGTGAATTAAATTAAACGTCAATCGGGAGAAGATCCACCGAAACTGCAATTTTTCTCCGGGAGATTGATATCGCAGCTCGCACTCCTGAAATTCTTTCGACCGGGGCGTGGCGAGTCTGTCACGTTCTAATTTAGGTCCGGTCACCGTTCGCTTTGTCGCGCCGACCAATCGACCGAGTATTTATTTATTT
The DNA here is from genome assembly GCA_900480045.1 of Eurytoma adleriae. Lineage (NCBI taxonomy): Eukaryota > Metazoa > Arthropoda > Insecta > Hymenoptera > Eurytomidae > Eurytoma > Eurytoma adleriae. The sequence goes on from UXGC01000364.1 coordinate 70,272, forward strand.
CGTGGGCGAGGAGGGCCGACCCTCCACATGCAGGGCTCGAGAAATACTCGCCCGATAGTGCTCCTTCTCTCTCCCTCGTTGAGTAACGCCTTTCTCATCCGCTTCCTCACGGGGGAAGTGTTTCAATCGGAAATTTGAAATTGCTGATACTCCGCGAAATGAAGCGATTACTGATCTGATTTATACCACCAATTTCTAATACTTATCTTTGACGCCTTAATTCTTACTTCTTTTTCCTTCTCTTATTTTTATTTTCAAAAACATCCATTCAAATAGATAGACTTTCGAACTGGTGCAGAGATAAAGAATTTTAAACTTTTAAAATTTTGGAGATTCTAAATTTTCAATTTAAAAAAAAATCATCTAGCTGAGCTTTCTCATCGCTTTCTGGGAGGAGTGGTGCCTGCAGTGGTTTCGTGAGGTACCTATAAAATTTCAGCAGTCGTTTCACACTAACAGAGAATTTTTCCATCATCGTAAAGCGCAAGCGCGTGTACGTGCACCCGCAGACTTTTCATAGTTTACGGTTATACGTTCTTTGATATGTTTCCATGACTGAGAAAAAGGAGTAGCGTACAGTTGCAGCAATCTGCTCTCAAATCTTGATTTTTCAAAACTTTTTTTGACTCTATAATTTATAGCTGTAGAATTTCATCCATCATTTTTCGTACATAAACATGAAGAGTAATCAAAAATAGCCATTATCTAACATCATTCGCTTTTCTTCGCGTAGTATCGTGCAAAAAACGTGCTGGGAAATGATCTTTTTTCGATATTTTTTCCGCTCGCTCGAATAAAAGAGAGAACTCCAGGGAAAAATCACGAGATGTGTTTCGCATGGCGTACACGTATATTCCTTCCAGATCGTAGGATTTAACCGAGGGTACCATGATACTTCCTTGGCTGCCCTTTTTATTTCGCCCTGCTAGCCGTACGCGCTCCTCTTCTCTCGGCGTTTTGATGATTCGACAAAAAAAGCAAAGATTCGCCGACCGTGAAAACAGCCTGCCTCCTCGCGAGCGACGTTGATTTCAACTTGCAACCGTGTGCGTGTTATCTCGATTAAATGACGAGGTCGTTCGCCTTTATGGCACGGGGGAGAGATTCCGTGAGCTGTGGTTGTTTTTATTTGGTGGATCAATTACCGAAGCAGCGATGGCTTATCCGATCGGCACTCGGATCCAGTCTCAAGGTAAGGGACGAGAGCTTCGAGGAATTTGCGGGATTTACGGGAGCAATTTGGGAGCTAATATTTTAGAAAAAAAGGTGAGACCTGACTTTCGTAGCTGTCGAATTAAGGCATTTTTTATCATTACCTCCACGAGACAGTTATAAAGTTGGATAAGGGCTATATATAAAATTGGAAAATATGAAATGTAAAATGAAGAAACGATTGCTATGCTAAAATAGAAATTGACTTTATTTTCATAATGGCAAATAGAAGGGACGATCAGATGAATTACGTTATCATTATGGTCTATCAATATTGCAGATAGAGCATTTAATATTTCCAGCATTCTGCTACGACAGTAAAACGGTTATAGTAATAAAACTGCTTGATTGCACCATTGAAGTTCAGCTTATCAAAGTCCATTCTATAAAACATGAGTTTATATGGTAGGGAATTCATTGCCATAACTAAGAGTTCAGAAGTGTATTTTGAAGCAAGTTTGATTCATCCACCACAAGATTTAACTTCTGCTGAAAAATTTAATACTTCCGTAAAAAGAAAATAAAAAGAATAATTTTATTGAAGTTTTATAATTTTCATATGTAATTTCACAAGGAACAAAGTAAAATAATTAAGTAAGAATCAAAAGACGAAATTCCTTAACTAAGTCGAAAGCAACCATCAGATTTGCTTCGAAATGAATGCGACCAATCTGTCATTACCGATATTGTTTACATCACTGCGGAAATGGAATTCTCATTACTCGTTAAGAAGATAGCTATCCCGGATTTGCACTCTCCTTCTTGAGAGAATAATCTTGCCACAATTATATGGCAAATTTTTGCGACGCCCATCTGATCGACGATAGATAACGAGTTTCGATCTATATCCAAGCGAAGGCGATTGTTCTCGCTAAGAGAGAGACAGGCGTCTATATCTATACACACCTTGCTGTCGGTGAAGTATCACTTCTCTTTCCTCAGTTCTTGCGTCTCATCCAATATTCGCTGACTCATTTCCCCACCTTCCCTTGCCCTTGTCGGATCGAAGGCAGTAGCAGCAGCCGCTAGTCCAATCAGAGAGAACAAGAAGACAGTTTTCCTCGGTTAAGTTTCCCAACGAATATCGACTCTTCCTCTCGTCCCTCGCTCTCGAGCATCACTCCAGGCCCCGCCGAACAGCAAACTGGAGGGCGAGGGGCTTCGAAAAGTGGAACGAGCGCAGGAAGAGGCAGGCGCTCTCCTGATCCAATGGTTTTACTATCGGGAGATCCAGAATCAACAGTGTGACTCTCGGCAGCGCGAAATCTTCCTCATAGGCCGAAACTTCGGTCCGGTCGTTCTGATGGGTTATCGAATCCCTCGTCGTATTTGCACGTGAGCTTCAATTTCATACTGTCCGTTAGCAAGTGTCCGACGTAGGAATATGATTTCCACTGGGTACGCAGTAGTTTGCGAACATTTCCAACTTTTGGAGACGCGGGCTTTGAGATGGCGTCATAATGTTGAATCGATATCATACACGTGTATTTGGAGAAAACATCGAATTTCAAGTTCTGAGAAGTTTTAAGTCTACAGATGCGAGATTTAGTTCGCTCAATTGTTGAAACTTTGCAGCGTTTTTCGACTGCTTAATGCATACAGATTTCAACAGTTCAACTTTATCAGTATAATGTTATTTGTTCGACAGGGAAAACTCGGGATATTTTGATGATGTAGTGAAACAAACCCCCACTCTTAAAATGTAATTTTCCAAATTACTTTTTCTTCTTATCAAGTTCGAAACTCATCGATCCGTCCTCAATTTTATCATCACTCAAGTGGCGAGAGATCGATTTTATTTACCTTCTTCTTTCCCTGTATCTGTATAAAGCTCTTATGTCACAGCAAGCCATTTATTTCGATTGGTATTTTCATTTTTGCTCGAAGAGAAGACAAAGGAGTAACAGTCACAGCCACGTTGAATCGAGATAACAACTAACTTTCGACGTTCCATTAAGCATTCTGTCAAGTGGAATACGAAACGACAATAGCCAAATTCAGAACGGCGGATTAAGCAATCGCGAGGGTACTCCCGTGAAAGGTTCCTCCCCTCTAACGCCATTTTTTCGGCCGAACTTAGAAAGCTGCTACATAAACGATCGATTATTGATGTGTGCATTACCGCGCAACACGTCGCGCAAGAGCAGTGACCTCATCGAAGATCAGTCTAGGTGGGAGGGGAAAATCTGGAGATGCATTACCCTCCCGGGCGCATGATGAACGACCGGCAGGTGCGACCGCCTCGATGCTTCGGAAAAAAGGAAAGCAACGATGCTAACGTCGCGGCAGCTTTTTCCGCTTGCAGCGCTTCCCCTCTTTTCCGGTATCGCGCGATCGCCGAAGGATTTTCCAGCTCCAGGAATGAAAGATGTAAGCATTCGCCATCATTTTTCAATTTCGAATATGTGCAGGTCGTATGATGAACCGTATGCACACCTCCCCAGGGAAGATTTCAAGCCGAGCGTTACGTACGCGTATATAACCGTTTCGCCTCCTGCCTCCACTCCATAAACTTCTGGAAACAAGGATAAAGCTCGCTCGACGATGCAAAACCCTTCGTGCGCCTCTCGGAACCTTCTCCCTGCAGGATCTTGAATATAAAAAGCGCCGAGCGAAAGAGACGGACGGATGAAAGTGGAACGGGAGCGCGAGTCGGGGCTATTCTTTATTCGCGAGCACAATCTTGCGCGAGTCCGCGTTTCCGCTAGCTTAAGCTAAAATTGAACAATTCCCCGGTGTACATGCAGGCGCTCGCGTGTCTGCGAGGAAAAGCGGGCCGCGTTACGCGTATACCGCGCGTATACCGGCGTAAGCCGAGGTCCGAAGAAGGGGACGGGGAGGAAGCCACCCCATGAGGGAAATATCTTTTAGCAATTTGCCGCGGCCGTGTGTACAAGGTAGGAATACGTTATGCGCAAGGCTAGAGGCGCCCCGGCGATGCTACCTGCGCTCGCTCTGCCTGAGCGATCTATGCAAAGTGCAAAAGGCGCGTCTCTACGCGCCGATGATAAAACCCCTGCTTGCCACTACCCACTGCTACTGCGCAGACGCAACAGGTGCCATTGCCAACGACGAGCCTGAGAAATGTGGACCGCGTCGCATTCTTCTGTTTCGCACTCTTTTTTACCTATTTTTTTTCTTTTTCAAAGGACGACGTTGGTGCGCTGTTATTTTTTCGCTGATGACGAACTTTCCGCGTCTGAGTGCTCCCTCTGGACAAAGTTGCGAAAAGCTTGGCGCGAAAATTTTCCGCTTTTGGAGTGTACATTAAGTGTTCGTATTTTTATGAAGGCAAAGTTTCTACAAGTCTTTCTACTTTTGTTGTTGAATCTGCTTCTCGTAATATGTATTATAGAATGAATTTCAGAGTCGAAATAGAGTCGAGTTGCTAAAATTACCTCTATTTCATATTTTATATTCAAACAATGTTATCCGCGTAAAGCTATAATAATTTTAGTTTAAGCGAAGCGTAAAATATTACTTGTACCTACAAATAATTTGAAATTATTAAAATGTAACAACAAATTAATTTCCTTGTACTAACAGTAATGAACTTTTTATACGAACTCTAATGTAAGTAAGTGGCTCTACAAACGGTGCACGTAACTGCCGGGAAAGCAGCGGCATCAGCGACGGAATGAAGCGCTTTGTAAAACGATACGAACTGCGTGGATTGTGGAAAATTACCATTTCCGCGTACAATTTTCCCGGAAGAAAATCTCGCGCTCACCATACGGAAAAGTAGACGCCGGGGTGTCTAGAACAGAGGAGATGCAGGGAACGACCTCATTTGCAAAATCATTAACCAGTGAGTCCAAAGGGACCAAGTTGCTCGTCCGGGAGAAAATCGGCCTGCGCCCCGAGACGCGTCGTCGGCGGCACGCGGAAACTTCCGACCGGAGCCAAAAAGCCGACGACTGCATTTACGTAATCGGATTTCGAGCGATCCTGCGATTGAAATTTCCATGGCGACCGAGGAAAAAGGAGGGAGCGCGGGGATATGCGTACGCGAGAATGGAAATTAATAACAACACGCGGACTCCCCGTGGTCTCGGAAAGCCCCGAGTATAACCGCTGAATTATCGAGCGTTCCCAAGTTCTAAATCACAAAAACAGCGTTCACGGCCGGTGCCAGGAGTTTTCGAATCGATTGAAATACGAAGGATAAAGGCAACGCTGCCTGCTTAATGAAAAACGTTAACTCCCTCTTCATGGAGAAATGTCGTTGATCACCGTCACGGAGTAGACCCAGGATTAAGTCGATGCTTCGAGTTTAATTATTCATCTTGTAGGTACAGGATTCATTCAATTTCCATGGCTGTTTTAATTTGTCAGATTACAGCGTTAGTACTCGAATGTGAGAAATATCATGCGAGCGGTTACTTCGAGTCGTTTAAATTAATTACGCAAACGAAAAAGTATGTATCAGGTAATGTTTACGAATATGAGATAGACGTACCGTCCCATCTCCATAAACATTCGTCGGTAAACGAGGCTCGAAACGTTTTCTTCTACAAACAAGAAAGAAGCTCGATTTCCCGCTCCCCGAAGACGGACTCGAGGCAAAAAGTAGTTGCGTGCATCCCCTTAAAGTAAACACACTTCACATGACGGAAAATTATGTGGCTTCCATCAATTATTCCATCTACTAGGTCAGAGTGGGACATATATAATGTAACAATTGGAAATGGTACGGTCATTAGAAAAATAAAACTTGACGATAAAAGATCAGAAAATGAGAACAATAAATAAAATATTTGTAATATTGAACAAAATTTTCATTTTTCATGTAAAATAAATGAGAAAATAGATATCTTTTCATGAAACTTAAGCGCCATTAGTTGCATGATAATAATATTTCTATTTAAGTATCTACGTGAAATACTAAATATACTTTTTTTCTAGTAAAAAACTTTATGAACTTATTTCTTTCACCACCATATGCAGGAAATACTTATTGTCCTATAAAGCAGATTTTATCAGATATACATGCTATATGTTTAGTATTATCCGATTGCGTGCTAGCCGAATGTTTGTTTCGTATAATATCTTAATTGTAGCCATGAATCTGTTTAACATATATTACGAGTGTTCCTGTTTCCGGTGCCGAGGACAGAACCTTTAGCTTTGTAAATGAATCAACTACATAAATATCTCTCTTGTTATCGAAGACATTGAAGCCTTTTTTATTCTAAAAAATGGCTCGGTGCAAATGTTTATTCATTTAAAAGATTATCCCAGAAGTCAGCAAAATATACAGCCTCGAAATTTCCGGTACACGGGAGCGCGATAGACGTGGAAAGAGGCGGCATTATTTTCGCGGCGCAGACGCTCGGCGGTCCGGTTAAAATTTTAGGGGGAGCCACCTCCGCGCTCGTCTCGAAATCAGTTGCATTCGCCGTAGGAGTCCCCGCTTGCACGCAATCCGCACGAGGAATGCGCGCCGGCGGAGCTGAACAACGTCGAGTGGGGATTAGATTGACTGAACGGCTGCCAGGGCTGCGAGAGCGCGGCCGAGCGAGAGCCGCTAACCCGGGGAACGGCGCGGCGCTGGTAACAATGCCCCGAATGCTGGGCCGAACGCCACGCAAAGACCTCAATTATGCTGCGATGCTAATTACTCGCAATCGAAAGCTCTTCGCGAGTCCGATTTTCTCTTGACAGACCACCCTACCGAAATCCCATTGTTCTTTCCCTTATTATTGCTAATTGGAAAGGGTCATTAGAACTTCGGGCTCGCACTTCAGCCCTTTTTTCATCGATTGGCGATTTAATAAACTGCGCCACCGCGGGAGGTGCCACGCGAGGCGCGTAATCGAAAAATTACTGGACTCGAATAATTAGTAATTAGTGTTTCATTGTTCGATTCGCTCCTCTCTTTCTCGATCGCCGAACTGGCTGCCCGCGGCTCGCCTTCGACGATCACTTTTCGAGTGGAGTGCGTTGCTATGGAAAAGGCCGTTCGATCGCGCGCTTCAATTGTGCGTCCGGCTTCGCTCGTTCTTTGTTTCGACTCGAAAGGTAAACTTGGCACTTTCGTAGAAACTCGAGTAAATCAGTCGAGAAGGCAAGTTAAAAATCAAAGCAGTTGCGTCTGTTTATCTCGCGGTGTTTTCCGTGCCACTCCGGATCGTGATTTCGCCAGCAGCTTGTCCCAGTTTAATGAAAGGTAGAGGGCGGCCTATTGAGCCTCGCAAGTGTAACTAGTAACATGCTCGCTGGGAGAGTCGAGCAAACTTGGTGGGACAAAAATTGCCGATAGACCGCTGCCACCGCTGCTTCGTTTGTTCGCGCCTCCCCTTCGATGACTCTTCACCACTCGTCCGAAGCTCCAAGCACGGCTATCATTACCATCGCGTTCCTCCCGCCTCCGCGTAATGTATTATCTACAAAGGTTAAATTTATTTACTCTTTGGATGGAAAACGCCGAGCGAGTATCAAGAGCAGCCGAGGATTAATTGGAGTTGCGCGTGAGCGTTAAAAACAAAAAAATCTGGTGCATCGATCAAAGCGCAATCCATCAGCGTCGCGGCATTTTTCGACACTCGGATAAGCAAATAGAGCCGGGGCGGCATTCCCAGCAGCTAGAAAAATTTTCAATTAACCGATGCGCGGGCGCGACCCCCAGACGTATATTGTGCAAGCCCATACCGGGCGGCTCGGACGCCCGAGGTGCAGAGTAAATTGCGCGAGCGATGCATAACGCGCGTGAGCCGCGCTGTCAAACGGCCGATCGATTGGCTCCCCGTTTTGTATACGATGTATAAGCTGCCTCGTGTCTCGTGACACACGCATGTGTATGTGTATACGTCGGGGCCCCCTGAGAGCGGAACATTGAGTAATCGCGATCGGGCCATTTCAATGGCTTGGCCGCGCGCGCGAGTGCCAAGCGCTCAATAAACAAAGGTCTTTGAACCGAGCCAGCTTGGCAATTTTTACGTGATCTAGTCCCGCGAATAGCCGCTCACCCTTCTCTGCGCTTAACGCTCCAATGAAATCACCTTTTTTCTTTCTCACTCAGTCCACAATAACTGCATTCTTTCGGATCAAGCTCCCTTTAATAATATATTAGTGGATAAGATTACCTCGTATTTACCGTGTGATTGTCGGGTTAAAAAAAGTAAATGTCCGACATCAATTGCTTGTTTCTACTGTCACAAATTAAGGAGTTACAAAAATATATATCGATTCATTAAATTTTTAATTAACTAATCTAAAATAAAAAGAATGATGGATTGACTATAATGTAAAAATTTACTATAAAACGAAGAAAAAGGAGGAACAGTTTGTTCGTTTTTCTTTTAATTAAACATCGTTTCACATCAAAGTGCATACACTTCACAGTTTCTCTTGGCAAATCAATGAGGTTCAATATTAGTCTCATTTCTGAACTTTAAAATATTGCAAGCATCAAAAGTATACTAGAAAAATAAGCAGCCATCAGTAATTGGAAATAAATAGCTCGTAACTCTTGCAGGGTAGATTGACAAAGTTAATTAACGGCGAGTTATAAGCGTAAATAAATATCTTGAATAGCTATTAGTTTTATCAGGTGAAACGAAGGAGCAACGCGACACTTCCTTTATCTTCGCACGACTCGCTTCGGGACGCAAAGTTTTACTTTGACTTTTGATTGCATTCAGTGTCTTACAGGCTACTGTTGTTCCCGAGAGTCTTTAAAGAATGAAGGGGGACTGGGGAAAGGCTAGCAGAAAGGTAGAAAGCTCCACGAAGGGAAAATGTTTTCCTATTCCGTGAGGGAGGGAGAGAAAGAGAGCGAGGCAAGGGGAGAGTGCGTTATTCTTCTGCATAGTAACGCCACTTCTCGTTACAGAGGTGACAATGGGACGAGCTAATGCGCCAATTAAGACTCAAAGTTCTCCACGCTCCCTCACTTCTTTTCTGCTTCCTACCACTTACATGAATTTTTCAGTCCCTGATTCAGGCAGAGCAGGCGAAAGGGGGAAGCGACGCCTGAAACTCGCAGAACATTGGATGACAAACGAGATGAAAATTAAAGTTTAAATTAGTTTGGCCTTGTGCGAAGAGTCATTTTCCGTAGGAAAGTGTAATATTCTTCTCTCTTCGTGCGCGAACGGGGGAGAAAAGGAAGAATTATAGCTAAATTAGAACAAAAGTAACGAGGGACCCGAGGGCTAACACAAAAAATCTGCTTCATTCATTTTTTTAAGGATCAAACTTTCTAAGGGATCGGAAAGTCACGCGTCCCTTTAATTAAACTACAAAATTCGTACTTTGTAAACGTCGCTCATCAGAGTTGAGCATTACAAAGAGTTTGTTTACTGAAAAATACAGGAATTTCCGAATTAGAGTTTGATAAATTAAATAAATTTTCCATTTTCAATTACAACACTGGAATATCAAATTATTTGACAATAAGACTAAAGTGCCGTGAATGTAAGTTAGAAAAAGTGTAGAAATCCTCAAAAATATCAGAACTTGTCAGCATCTATTGAGAAAGAGGCAAATTTTTCCACATGTATTAACGCCACTGAGTAAACAAGTAAAAAGTCATTATGATGCATTAGCGGGATGCAAGCGGCGGAGGAGCGATATTAGCACCTCGGCGTTGCTTTACCGCTCACGGAGCTCCGCCGGGGCGAAATTAGCCGCGGGAAGAGTATCGTTGCTGGTCGCCGGGGGAGATGAGCCAGCGGAAGAGAAGGAAAAGGCGCTGGGCGCAACTCGGTGCCCGCCTGATTGCCAATATCGCGGGAAACAGGGTCGAGCAGGAGAGATACGGGGATGGCTGGTAACGTGTAGGTGCGCAATCCTCGCGCTCCGCCGGTCCACAATGCCGCAGGCGTTAATTTTCCCGCGAAACGTATTGCACCCCCGCGATTCAATTGTTTCGAAGCCAGCGTGTGTGACTGTGCAGGCTCGGCCCCCCGCTCCGAGAGCTCATAATAATGCCTCTCCTCTTATTCTGCACTTGTATAATAATAGCTGCCCCGCTCGTTTTTTTCATACGTGTGCCGCGCGGCTCTTTTTTTCCATGCCGAGAGGCGCTCCAGCCGCGCATTTGGGTTTTTAAATCGAAAGCTCGGCACGTTTTATTGAACATTTTACGGATAGAGCTGCGCTCTTTCTCGTTGGCCGAATGGAAACTTTTTTTTTTTTTGTTCTCTGCAAAAGTCACGCTAATAACTAGAGTGATTGCTTGTTTTTTCATTGATTTCCTTCAAGGTGTATCCCAAAAAAATTTATTCCGTACGGCTTTCGTTTCCAATTTAACAATAATATGTTTACCTCCAAAAATAACTCTCTTTGTTTTTTGTTGACATTTTCATTTAAATAACCTTCGAACGAGCTCTAATTATAGAAGCAAAAATTAGTATAAAAGAAAAATAATTTGAGTATTTTTTGCGAAAAATAACTTTTTTACTATCATGCATGTGACAAATTCTTTTATCAAAATAGCTAGTAATTTGTTAGTTTATTCCAACTAAAATGGTTAACTGTGCGCAAAAATAGGTAGCATTCTAGGCGGTATTGATAAAGTTCTCGAAGGTCAAATTGAATGTTCTTCACATGGAAATTCACTTTCCATATCGAGACATAGGTCGAGCACTGACTCTCGATTCTCTCGGTGGCAGTCTCTTACATTCGCACGATATATGTACATTTGCGCTCTGCAAGTTTCGCGGGGGGAGAGATCATTTACAAGGGTAGGACGGTATCGATCGCTACGTCCATGCGTTAATGAAATGTCACTGCGCTTCGGGCGCAGCAATTTACATCGAACACGGAATATAAATATAATTATTCGTGTTTCATTCATAATTAATTCCAAGTTTCTCGCCGGAGTTTCGTACATTAATCAAAGCCAGTCATCTTGATTCGAATTTCATGTTCATTGAATATGCATTACACGCAGTCTTCAGAGCTGCTGTTCTTTAACAAAAAATGAAAACTTCTCCGGCGCCTTCGAGCGAGGCAGGCTTTTAAAAGACCATTTGCGAGGCATCTCATTTCTCTCGATAGGGAAGGGAAGGAATCCCTTATTAAAACTGCACTTTGAAACTGTTTGCTCGATCGAGGTAGTAACGCGCATCTGTATTCTCTGTTACAGCTCACTTTCTACAACTACATCACGGTGGACGAGACGGTGACGTACACGCCGCACCCGAAGGACGAGGGCAAGACGCTCTTGACGCAGGAGGCGGTCGTAAAGGTACACGGAGTGCCGCTTACCCACTACATGGAGGACCTGCTGACGTCCAAGATCTCCCTCAACGCTGGCAAGGTGAGTTTTACCAAACGGCCGCGACCCTCACGTATTGATGAGAGTCCAGGCGCGCTGACGCCCGGGCTTTCTTGACTCGATCCCGCGGCCGGGCTACGCCTTCCGCAACACTTGTCGATGCGGTCGCGGGCCAACTTTTAACAACCTTCCCTTCACCCTGCCTCTGCTACTGCTAGCCCCAACTCTTGACAATTAAGCTGAGTAGCGCGCCGGCTTTTCTGCTACGCTACTCCTATTTTCCGCCCGCAGCTGCGTTCTCAAAATATGATTGATATGTTGATAAAGTTTTTGATTGATGCTGCAAATGGCAGTTGAAAAAGCGGGAAATAAGGGTGAAGAGAAAATAGATAGAATTTCTCAGACAAACGTTATTTTTTCACCGTACATTTCAAAAGTGTAATTCTTTTGAAAATCAATCAACGTTGCCCAGAGATGTTAAAGCCAATTGTTCAAAACAATTTTAGATTTTTCGACAACGAAATAATAAATTTAGTTTTTATATAAATAAATACTAAGACCTATTGTGTTTGGAAACGTTATATTCTAAAAAAGCATTTTTCCACTTTTTTCATTTGAAAGTTAATTAAATTTGATAAAATAATTGTTCTTCGATAATTTGTTGTTATTTTCAAAGCTGCTTTTTATCAAATGAAAAATATTGAGTTTACCCGGATGTAGAGTAAATGTAATTAAATGTGTAGTACTATCACTGTTAGTTATTCTTTTGAATGATGATCCAGTTACAGTAATATATTTCTATTCATAGCTTCGATACGTACACATTGTAATTAGCCGATATAAAGCGAGATCGATGAAAATTGACAAAAACGGTATACCGTCCATCAAACTCGAGAGAGGCTTGCTCGCGTAGGGTACGTAGGTGTTACCCTTCGAAATGACACTTACAATTAGCGCTAAGAGTTTGAGGACGCTCGAGCGGTAGTATGAACCTGAAAATGATTGCAGGGCCGGCAGGCGATCGAGTGGGTGATCGACAAGGTCGACACGGAGGTGAAGGACCTGGCGAGCACCGCTGCCAAGACGACCGACGAGCTGCTCAACACGACGCGCCGGCAATTCGACGACCTGACGACGATCACCAAGCGCAGCATGGACGAGATCCAGAGCGCCGCGAAGAAATCCTTCGAGGAGGTGCACAACCTGACGACGCCCCCCTCCTCCTCCTCCATGCCCAAGTTGTAGCTAAGGTTCCGCACTAGCTTCAATCTTTTCAATTAATCCCGGGACGGGGGGTCGAGCGCTCGCGCGCCTCTCGCTCGGGGCGCCTACCCCGCTCCCGAGAAATTACTTCTCGCGGGCAATTTTCTCGCCGGCGGGGGAGGGCCCCGGCGCGAAGCGGATTCAGCGCGCTATTCTTAATGGCCGACGTCAATTTCGCGCGACCGAATCCGATTGCCGGCGCGCGACGGCGCGCGAGCGCGTGTCTCTTTCAAGAGTGTATCCACTCACGCTCGAGTGGGAACTTTTACAGATGAAATTTCTGGCTCGGGCCGGGTCCATTCGGTTTTTCTTTGTTCTTGAAAAATACCCTTTTAGCCAGGATCAATGAGGAAATCTCGAGCTTTAAATTTATAGCTTGAAATTTGTCGAATCGCTGAAAGCCTGTCACAGCGCTAAATTGATTCGTTCCTTTATTTATATTGTATTTTTAATTGTCTAATCAATTCGAACAAAGTAATAGTGACAGGTATCTGAGATTATACGAAACAAACGATAACTTCGCTCGCGCTTTACGGGTTAACAACAAATCAAATGTAAATTTTTTTTACAATTTTGGAAATTAGTAATTGTACGAGCTGAAGAGGATTAATTGCACCGTCTGCGTTGATTGATAAACAAATGTATATGTAACGTGAAAGAAAAAAATAGTAAAATTAATAAGCTTGAAATGTACGAAAAACCGCGTCGAATTTGACGACTGAATTAGTAAGCGATTATTTAAGATGCATTTGGTGGAGAACATCAAATGTTAGTACTAATTAATTATGATACCGTAAAGAATAGCTTTTTATGAAGCCAAACTCTTTAACTCGAAAATATTGCCCGAAGAAAGATAGTAAATCGAAATAAAGTACAAGAGACGCTTCTATTTTATAGGTGCCTTTCTTTACAGATATTTCAAGGCAATCGAGATTTATATATGTCTCTATTGGAATGTATCGAAACTTAGTTAATAATTGAGCAAATAAAATTGCTCGATAGATGCCATTTCTAGTAGAAGTACACTCTATAATGAGTATGTATTAAGAACCATGACTTGATTTTTTTCAAGACTCGAACTGTTTTCTTTACTTTATAATACCTTCGTATAACAACTCATTTTAAACTACTTCGTTGTTTATAAGATCCATACATGCAGAAATAGATGCCGTAGATTTTCCACATTTCCCGCTTTACCGGATATGAGGCATTGAAAAGACGAGACTGTAAAATAAACAATTTTGTGGAATTACACAACGTTAAAGCTGGCATGCAGCTGTAAATGAAATGTTTCTTATTTACAACTGCAAGAGTAGCAATGTTTGCAAATCTTTACATCGGAATGATTTTAGCAGGGGCAGAATAAACATTATAAATGCTCATGATTAAACATAAATTGAATTTTGAAAGCACGATCGCAGTCAAACGTTGATTTTACATGCAGCTCACCATACAGCTTGATTATACAATGTCGCTTATGTTGATTTTATGGAAAATATTTTACTATTTATTTCACGGAATCTTGACCAACGATTAATTGGTATTCCGTACAAACAAATGGAAAAATACATTTATTACTGTTAAAAATAAAACATTTATTGCTACAAAAGTGTTTCCCTTAATTTAAATGCGCAACTATTACACCGCATCCACTCCTCAAGTCATCCGGTTAAAAACCCCGATCCCTCGCTGCTCTAGGATTTTGAAAAAATTGTGATTAAAAGGAACCTTAATGTGTAACATAATTGAATCATCACGAAAAATGATTTGTTGTGTAATAAAAATCCGTGTACAGAATGTTGTTTTGAAAAATTCCCCAAACGTACCGACTTTTCCTTGGTCCAGAGGGGTCCAGCTCTTAAGAAATGCAGCGGCTCGCCGAATCTCTCAACGATGATTGCGGGTGCGTCGAGTGTCGATGCTCACTCTACCCCGGCGAAATCGATCTCTCGAAATGCCGCGCAATTTCCAAGTGCGCACGGGGTCATTACGGGGGGAGACAATTTCCAGCCGGTTTGAGCGCCGTGCGTTATGAGAGCTGGCCGGCGCGAGCGCAGCGGATAATTGACGAGCGAGGGCTCGTGCAGTCGCGCCCCACCTTCCCTCGCTCAAATATTGACCGAGTCGCGAGTGCCCGGTACTCACCCTGATGCCGGCCTTTGTGCGTCCTCCGCCGCGTCGAGTGCCTCCCCCGCAGTCGACCGAGCTTTTTCGAGGCACGAAAGCATTGCGGAACTTCGAGAGGATCGACGCCGAGTCCGATGCTGAGACCGTCGCGTCGCTCGAACTTGCCCTTTGCACCTTTGCGCTGATGGATTTACAGCGGGCTTCTCGGTGATCTGTCTTCCGCTGCTATGCTCTTACGTGCAATTGTATTACCAGTTTTTAATTCGACGTCTTTTCGATAAGTTCATAATAATATCTGGTTAACCTCATTGATCCTAAAGTACCCTGTAGATTTAGACATAAACTTAACTATTTATCGTAACTATTAATCAGTAAATGGTTAAAAAAATGTTATTTTATAAATAAAATTCTATTTATTATTTATTATTTCTATTTATTCTATAAAAAATATGAATGTAGTGAATTATTGAATAAAGAAAATGACTCAATAAAATGTATGTATTGTAAATAAAGAAAAATCTTTCTGTACCAATTGATTTTATTATTGTAACGACTACTAAATGATACATAAACAATATTTATTCAAGACATAACGATAAAAAGTGCTGAGTCAGAACCGTAGGAACCTCGTTTCGAGCGATATTTTATTCGAAAATCGCAGGTAAAGCAAGAAATCTGGTCGATTGTGATTCAGCACCGGTCGGGGTACGGGTTTATCGGGGAGCTCCAACCGGGATATTGATAAGGACGCGGGTGCCATTAGCGCGCGGCGATAACGTGCCACGAAGGTCCGGCCGTTCACAAAGGCCCCCCGCGCGCCTTCGGGCCCAGTTTCACGAACGGGAAATTGGATTATCCCAAGTGGCCGTCGAGTCGAAACTGCGCCGGCCTTCTGATTGACCCACTGGTCGTCCGGCAAATCGAATTAAGCTTTCAAACACCGACGCCCGCGACCCTAGAAAGGAGGACGGTCAGCTACCGAGGCGACTTTATTTCGCACATTCGTACATCTTGCTACTTATCCTAGGCCCGGTAATCGAGACGCTTACGTGCTGTTCTTCGCCGTACCTATAAAATTCTAATAACACGTATATCAATTGAACTGCAATTATAAATTTTTAGATTGAGTTTTTATGGCTTTTTTATACGAATCTCCTAAACTATTGTATAAATATTTACCTTATAGAAACAAGAATGGCATTTTATTTCTCGTGTTATGATTGGACAAAACATGGGAATTTTTTATTTTTTCAAATGTTCCTTTTTATTTGATAGTAACCAGCACAGAAAGTTTATCTGCATACACGAAGCAAGTGCTTGATTTGATCTAGCAATAAAAAGACAATTTGTGTATTTTCTACGTTTGGCAATAGGGAGCTCAATTTAAAAAGGGGACAGATGTCGTAATTACTTGATTTCGATTTGAAAAACTATTATAGGTATAATGTACCAAATTTTACTGCAAGCTAATAAAGGTATTAAAAATTAACTTCGTCTTGATCTAATAGTTATAACATTGCAAATTGGGCGCGCATGCACATTTATTTATGTACACATTAAACAGGCATTGCTGCTCTTAAAATATCCATCACGAGAACTTTGGTTTATTTATCATTTAACGTGATGCCATCTCGTTGATATAGCTACAATGAAAAGTACCGAGGATGCAATATCAGGCCGACGAAATATTTGTGCCAAAAAGCATATGCACATAGGTATTTGCTTGAAAACAAACTATTAAATTTTTATGATATTGTAATTATAAATAGGCTACGGTATAGTATTGTTAGTCAACGAATTTTGCTGTCCTTATATTTTTAGCATTAATTCAATCACCATTAATAACAATCGGATTGTTTTGTTATTTTGTAGCAATGTATATGTATTTATGATTGCTAGTATTCTGCACTCAAATATGCAAAAATATGTTACAAGCTCTATTAGCAAACAAAATGATCGCCGCGCTCGAGTCATGTTGCGAATATCCAATACGCCGCTTGGCACTTCCGACCCGTTTTCGTTATATACCAAACACGCAAACAACCGCTTAGTAAAAAGCAAAGTTGATTCTACCGCAGCCGCGCAAGCTAGCTAAAAGGAATTTGAACGCAAGCATCTAGTCGGACAGCAAGAGCCGAAAGGCAAAGGAAAACTTTAATTTCCAAAGCAGGCGCTGTCGCGAGCTCCCCGGGCGAGAGAAATTAAATTCAGCGAAAAGCCCCGGCGTGTGGGCAGAGCTCGCTCAGGTGAAATCACGTGCGAAAGTTAGTCCCCCGACCCCGGCGACGCGCGAGAAAAACGAGACGCCCCGGGAGGCGGACCTCGGCCGAAAGAGGGACG
Source organism: Eurytoma adleriae (assembly GCA_900480045.1). Lineage (NCBI taxonomy): Eukaryota > Metazoa > Arthropoda > Insecta > Hymenoptera > Eurytomidae > Eurytoma > Eurytoma adleriae. The sequence continues at coordinate 87,439 of UXGC01000364.1, forward strand.
TATAACGCCTCCTCATGGTTTACACATTGCGACGGCGCTGACCGTCGCCCCGTAAAAGCTCCGGCAACCGGCGGTCAAGAAGATCCTAGATTCACGAGCCCGTGAAAGCCATCCTCTCGATTTCTACTCTCGACTCCCTTTCTCGCTCTCGCCTTTGCAGCCACCCATGGGGGAACATCGAGTGGCCGCGGCGCCTCTTCGATGTGCTTTCGCCCGACCCTTTTCGAATCGACGTTCAATTGTAATTTCGTTTTCACAATTTGCGGGGATCGCCGATCTTCGAAGTTGTTACCTCCTCTTTATATTTTCATTAAATAGCAGCTTTTTGGTGGCACTGTAGAACTAATTATAAATGTAACAGTTTAATAATGAATGCGCGGAATTTAATTCCAACTCCTTGTTTATCAATTATTAACATAATACTCAAGGTTTCTATATGAGAGCAGTCGAATTAACAATTAATTAGGAATTAATTGCAAATGCAGTTATTTAATATCGTAAGTTATTCATTAAAACAACGTACCATTTATATGCATGCAAGTACTAAATCTTGCATTGATTCGATTGAAGCTTAATTTAAAAGAAAATTTGTAACATTATCATTGCAATTAATTGTGCCGAACAAATACATTTTAATTCAAAAGAACCATAAAGCGTGTTAATTTTCATACTTCTAGTTTAATAAAATCTAGAAGCAAGATGCACGCTTCAAAACGCACCATTCGAGAAAAAACAGCTCGTGGTTAATTTGCGTCTATTCAAGCCTCGTGCAGCGGAGGGGGTTTTAAAGTTTTCGAGTGTGTACTCGAACCGCACAGTGCGCTCCTAGTTGGCTTGCGCCCTCGCAACGCGTGTAATGTGGAAAATCATTTAACGAGTGCGCAGCTTCGAGTTATCGCTTGCCTCCTCGTGAAATCCGATTCTTTTTTTAACGACGTATAAATATTTTAATAATATTATTTATTATTTATGATTTTATTTATGCCTATGAATAATTGATCTTTCCGAGCTCATCTTGCTTTAAAAGCCGCATGCATTTTGATACATATGTATCTATATAGATGTATACTTAAATATAAATGAATATTTAAAATAGGAAAATATTTAAAGATAGTTTTTTAAGCGTGAAATAATTGAAAGATTAAAAAATCTGTTTAAAAACATTTTAAGCGTCGCGAAATTCTTGAAAACATTTCCTGTGTCGTTAAATGTAACGAGTTAAAAATTTACGCGCCATTAAGTTCCTTCCCAGTAAAACAAAGGGACTGAGCTGATTCTTATCTGGCGCTCTTTTCTTTTTACGCCCTTCAAAATTAACGAAGAAACAAACTCGTGCCCGCGCGGAATCCAGATCGGACGAGCCCGCGCATACGGCGGGCCCCATTAGCATGCGATTACCCTTTACGCTCCTTTTACGATTCATATTTAGCGCCCGCAGCGGGGCTCCGCCGCCCGTGTCTTGAGCTTTTACGAGGTCGCGCGGCTGCCACGACATTTGCGTGCAAATTGCCGCGCACCCGGAACCGCCTTTTCGGCAGGTCAATGTCGCCGATCGCGCTGCCCTGCCTCGTAAAACACTACGAGAGCGGAGCACCGCAGACGAGGGTCGCTTTGATTTGGGCCGGTCGAATCTTTGTTGTTTAAAAAATTTAAAACCAATCGAGGCTCGCGACTGTTGTACATTGTGCCGCCAAAATGGTGGCTATTTCAGGTTTGCGCGAACAAATTCCGCGTTCTTCCGCGCGACCGCTTGTTCGTCGAATAAAGCAGCCAAATAAATACTGCGTCGCGGTGACTTTATTTGCATTCGTGATTTTTTCATGTGACCGCGGGAGCGCGCGCTTAATTTTCGCAGGGGACGGGGGACCGTTAATTCTCACCGGACCGTGTATGCGCCGATTGACGCTTTTCGCGCTTTTGTGCGTGCAACGTCGACAAAAAAATGCCGCGTCGGTTCAAATTGCTGAGCGGACGGTCTTGATTGTGTCAACAGGATCGTTAATTCGCCGCCGACGTTTATCGCGACGTTTTTTTGCGCTCGGCCTGTTTAAAAGCAAAAATTTTCCATTGTCCGAGTGGACGTTAACTTGCCATAGGGGACACTGTACAAACTGACGAATACTTCCGTTCAGAATTATTCGGTGAAATAAAACAAGGTGTAATTAAGTCAAATATTGAAAGTGGATTGCAGGTCATCGAAAAATGCAGGAGTTAACAAAAGTTTTGGAATTACCGCTAGTCTTTTGTTGATCGTGTAAGCTTTTTTAGAACAAGGCACTTTCCCGTTTGACTACTGCAATAAAATTTCCGATATCATACTAGAAAGTAACTTATTTTCCGAGAATTGCCTTTTAAACCCCAATGGCCTTTACTGTGAGTGAAAAAAAATTGTTGAACGCATCTGCTATCTAGCAACAAGTTTGAATCGGCAGCTTGCGCGGCAACTTTGAATCGTGCAATCTTGCAGTAGCACTTAGCGAAGAAACTCGCGAACTGGAAGCCTTGATGTACGCAGGTGAAGTCTCGAAGTGGTCGATCTAAGGGTAAGTTGAGCGTACGCACCGGTAAGACGAGGACTTTAGCGGGGGAAAGATCGACCGGTCACGAGGTAGTACTGACGCTGCTACGCGAACGGCTAATAACGGACGTGCCCCGAATGCTAATCGAGCTTGCGCAAGATTCGAGGATGAGCGAACGGGCAGATTTGAGAGGCGGCCCGAAAGTGCCCAGGCATTATGCATTCCGCGCCCGATAATCCGGCACAATGAAAGCGAGCGCACACGCGGGGGCCGCGCCGAGAAGTTACGCCTGAAATTATAGCGGGCGCATGAGCGGCGAATAAATCGAGCGTAAAGAGCATCTGCAACGCGCGGCGCACACACGCGGACGCCGTCAAAGCCTCCGGCCTCCAGTGCCTCCACCCTCCGCAATAATACCTCTAATTTCTCTCGCGAGCGAACGGCTTAGGAGTCCGGACGCGCGGGTTTAATCCAGGCGCGGCCCTCTCGCAGGCTCTGCTCATCCTTTGTACGATCACCTGGAAAATACTCCTCTAAACAATGCATCACTGCGTTACATCTGCTACCGACGAATTTTATTTTTAATTTCTCTTCGAGTCAAAAATATCTTACAATTATGTTTTAATGAAGAAGAGAGATGCGGAGGAAATTGAACATTATTCTTGCGCGTTAGAGCAAATAAATTGTTCGGTCTGCGTAAAACTGATCAAGCGTAATTGCATTTACATCGCATAATTGTAAATTGAATTGCGATAAAAGGATATTTAAATAGTCCAATTTTTGTTTCAAATGCAAGTTTTAATTACAAAGAATCGTAAATAAATAAAACATTTAGTTATTGAGTGCAGTAAATAAGTTGTTCTGATTTCACTAAACTAATGTAGTTAATTTTAATTTATTTCGATTTTATACACTTACATTAGTTAATTTCCATTGTGTAGGCAGTTTAATTTTTTTAACCCAAAATAAAACTTCGTTTTTTCCTAAAATATGCAACAACTGTGTTCCGTTTTCAAACTGAAGTTTGAACAATCGCTTGCTATAAAATACTCTTCTTCTTCTGCAGACTTTGAAGTTCCTCAAATATAACGTAATCAACACATCGCTCAGTTCTCGCATTCGATCTCTGCAGTGCCGCTGAACGGGAACCCCTCGGAAATTCCACGGCAGCCGTCCACTCCGGAAGCTCGAGTGAAGGATGAGCGAAACAACGGAAAAGGTACGCCGATAAAAAGCAGCAGCACGCTTCGCTCGCTGGGCTTCGCTTGTAAACAGAGGCAACCAGGAGCTGGCGCGTCCGGCGATCCCCCAGGAGGGGCGGCCGCGTTACCCGGGCAGGTTATGCCGCGGAGGATGGCTCGAGAGCTAACTAATAGCCTCTTAGCCGGGCAGCTTACGGGGGATCAGGCCGCCCGGCGCAACTGCTCCCTCCACGCGTGCCTCCGCGAGCGCGCGGCCGCTTTAAGCCGCGAACCCAGGGGCTTTGCTTTCAATATCGCGCCGCGGAGCCTTCTTCTAATTACGCCTGGGAAGATAAGTCGCGGCTGGAACAACAAGGAAATATCTAATTTGCGACTGTTTGTTCGTGCACACTGTCGGACCACGATAAGGCGCGCCGATGCGGGAATGAAGCCGCTTGGTAACAAGACCGGGATCACACCCGAAATTAGCAGACGTCGATTCTCCCTCCAAATATATATAGCTAGAATGATTACTGAAATAATTCATTGCAACGAGCAACTATTTAGTCTTTCTTTAAGAATTGGATTAATTATTTCGAATAAAAATGTTTGTATGATATTATATCAAAATTAATTTCAAGGAAATTTTGTTTGATAATAGAATCTATTTTTATCGCAAATACCTAACGTCGCGGTATAAAGTGTGTATTAGAGCTCACCGAGGCATTCCGAAATGTTGCTGTTTGCAATAGTATACCTATAAGCTAACCTGTATCATATTCGCTGATTAGTTCGCGTCGGAGCTGATGAGGCGCCGGAAATTGGATTAATTCCCTTATTGTCGCTGCAATTCAAGTTTCTTCTTTAGGCAAAATAACAATCTAATAAGATTATTTATTTAAGAAATTAACAAAAATACCATTAGATAATTCTCTTTTCATCATTTGTGGGTGGAGGATGGGGAGGGGATTTTTTCTTTTCTTCGCGCGATTGGACTGCTCGTGGTAACGCTATATTTTCTTTTAGACTTTTTCTTTTAATTTTTTTAATATATGCTATAAAATACGGTAATCTTGTATTTAGTGAAGCTACCGAGATTCTTTTCTTCATTGATCAAGTGTAATTATGCGAAGAAAAGAAAAGTCAAGAAAAATAAATCTTTGAAGTGTGAGTATAATCGATGAGCAAGCCTCGGTCATCCGTTGCTGGTCCCACATCAAGTTGCAAAAACAAAAGGCCATCCGCGACTCCCGGAGGGGCCAGCGATTATTCCTTCATCGGCGCTCCTCTCTTTTCTCGCTCATTGAAATGCATCAACTGGAAGCCGAGCCTTGAAAAAGCGGCGTGGGCAAGAGCTTGAAATCGCAAAAAGGCCGTCCACAGGGACTGTGATAGGCGGGACTCGCGCTAATTTATTTAGTGGCCCCAAGGAGAGCCGCGCCATTGTATCGACAGGTTTTCAGCTCACTTTGAAATATATTACCTCCCGCGTCGCAGCTCGTCTCTCAGGGGTTCAAATTAATTTCACGCTGAAACTGGCTCCCGGCTTCATTAGCATAAAGGAATACAGCGCGACGCGTATTTAAGAGCTCCCCCGGGTGCGTAACCAAGCACACATAAACTTTTTATCGATTATGCATCTCATCGCGATGCTGCGAAAATAAACCTTATGTTTGTTTCGTAATTTCCTCCGTTTTGATCATTCAAAATTTAATCGTTTTAAAAATTTATGATTTTCTCAAAATTTCAGATAAAATTTCATCGGTAGTGTTCATTTCGCCGCGCGTAATTTATTTATTATAGCGCGCACGGATATTTTTAATTGCTGCAGCAATTAAGCTGGAATTATATCGGAGTCCAATATTCGATAATGTACGTGTCGAGCAATTTTAAATTGACTACGAGCAATTTTAGCAGCGCAGCGACAAAAGCATCGATTCACTCTACACTGAGAAAATAGGTTAGGAGCAAATACTATTTTTCTAATAAGAGGGGGACCTACGCGACCTGGTGTCGAATTTTACTAAAGTATTTAGTAATTGGTACTAAAATGATTGTAATATTTCATAGCGGAATAAGAATAATTATTGAAAAGCATATTAATTTTGCGAAAAAGCTATATCTATTTTCCTAAGGCATTTTGTCAGTGTAATTGCGCGCGATCGGGGCGCTCCTTTATCAAGCCCGCATTGTCGCTGAATCACGGGAGTAAGACGTCGCAGTCGCGAGGACGTGTGTTGTTCGGGCCTTTGGAAAGCAATCATCGTTACCGCATCCGAGTCGCCCGAGGGCGGGGGCGGGTCGGCTCGGAGCAATGAAGAACCGCGGCCACGCGTATCCGGAATACGAATCCCGGCCGCAGTTCCGGCCGAGCGAGCTCGAGTGCTTCAGTTCGCGGGGGACGCGCGGCCTTGCTCGAGCCAATATAATTCGCGCGGTGCCGGCGACGCTCGCGTCCGGATCGAACCAATATTGCGAAAGTTTCCCCGGACTTTAAACTTCGCCGATCGTTCGGAGGGCCGGCGCGAAAAAAACGAGGAGCCGCAGAAGTTTTCCAGCCCGGCAGAAGTGCAGGGGCGAGCGTGACCGTCCGGGCACTTTCATGAATTTCATGTACAGGAATTTCATACGTGCGCCTCGAGGGCCCGGCCAAAAGTCGCTAACTCCCGATCTAAATTGAGTTTGCCTCTTTTCCAATCTTTCGGCGCGCTCGCCGTCGATATGGGATTTATATTTTAACGAGTTTCGCGGTAGCACTAATGGCCCGAGAGGGTCGCCGCGGAATGCCGCGGAAACTCGAGGAGGCGCCTGCTCTTAAAAATAGCCGATAGCGCAAATCCGAGGCATTGAAAATGTTTAATATCCGCAAGCGTCCGGACAATCGTACTCGCAATATCGCCCGGGGACATTTGAATTTACAGGCTGATTAAAAGAGTCGTAAAAAGCCGGAGATAATCCGGGGGAGTGTATTCAGCGCGCTGCGCGAGGGCGCGATAAAAGAGGAGCATCTTTGAGACTCGGCGGCGCATTATATACCGGCCGCTGCCATTTATATCGCGAGGCACGAAACACCGTTTCACGATCGCTCGTAAAGAGCGCGAGCCTTTATATAAGCGCGCCGTGACTCTTTTTCCCGACTTTTGTCACATCGCCGTAAATACTCGGCAGTCAAACGGCCGCGGACGGGCCGCTCCTCCCCCGCCTCGTAACGATCCGCGGTCACGTGATGCCCGCTGGAGCACCGACACGCGGCATTAATTCTGTCCATGTGGAATTAGTTTTTTTCCTCCCCCGTGCGGTATGAAGCTGCGAGATTAACAGATGTAATTCGGCGAGATATTACGCCGCGCTGTCACGTAAAAATGGCACGAGCGCCGTTTTATCGCGAGAGTCCTGCGGGGAAACCCCTGGATCATTTGTTCACTTCGCCCTTGCGTACAGATTTAATCGACGCGATCGTGAATTTAATACCCAAGATACTTAAAAAAAAGTACTAAACTCGTACTATCGCCACCGCTATTTCAGCAATATATCGCGGGAACATGCTTTTCATCCTTTTTTTCGCCCGTTCGCCCGAGATCTTTCTTTTTCCTTTCTTTTCCGTGAGCGCCTTTTCCGCAGATTTACGTCCTTCTCATGCCCGACAATAAAAGGGATCAGGAGTTTCGGGCAAGTCGTGATCCCTGCGCCCCGACTCCCGCTGGCTTTTCTTATTCCGCATCACGCACCGGTGTACAAGCCTCGAAAATCCAAGTTTCCCGGGTGTCCGAGCGTTGCTGCGCTAACCTCGCGATAATGGGGAGCTAACCTCGTTGCATATTACCGCCAACTTTGTGGCACCTCTCTTCGTAAACTCCATCGAACATCCCCGATAACAGGCTTCGACTACGCCCGTTAAAAATATTTCTTTTAATTTCGTCACAAATTTCCTCGCGGTGTCGCTAAGATTGTCGACTGTACTAAAGAACCAGTTCAAAATATAATTCCAAAGATTCTTAAGATTGCAAGTCTGTTTTCATATAATTATACAAAAGCTATTAAAGTACAGAGAGCTCCGTGCTCAATATACAAAGCGAGATGTCGACGTATCAAACTGGCATGTAATCTCCGGCGCGAAGTCACTAATATAGCTAATAAGTTTTCGTACCTACTCTCACTTCAATTATTGTCAATACACCTGTTTCTGTCTCGCGCGGCTGAAGCATCAAGGACGGCTGGAGGCACTGTCGAGTGTGCGTGCATCCTTTCAGAGATAAATCACATAGCGCGTCGTTACGTTTGCGCAGTACATGATGTAACACGCTTCGATTAGTGTATTCCTCCATTCTTTATGAGAATCTGACGTATTATTCTTCAGCGATGGTCGAGAAATTATTCTTCAAATTCAAGCTGCAGATAAAAACCTAAATTTTCATAAAAATATTATTAATGTTTCCCCTTGATTTTTAAATAACTAAAGTAATTAGAAACCTCTTTTTAAAATTAAAAAGGACTTTTAATTTTGTTTCCTGCTAATGCTGTGAATTTGACTCACTGCAGTCAGAATAAACACTGGATTATTATTTATATTAAAATGCACTCGCAAAACAGAAAATTTTATGGAACCAGATGCTCAAAATGTTAACCAGATGTAATAAAAACGAAATTATGTTTAATACATTCAAAATATGCAGCAAACATCTTATGCACTTTATATTTACGTCTTTATTTATAAACTTTTATAATGTTCTCATTGAATATATAATATTGTTTATCTACCTGCCAAAATAAATGCTTGGTTATTTTTTTCTATTAGAAGTAAATTTCATACCTCGAAATCATTGGAAAAAGCACTTTATCATATAAAGTGAAAATGAGTCTTATTTGTATATCTTTTTTTGGCGATTTCAACTAACGATGGTTTCATAAAATTATATGAAAATTTATAGTTATGTATTTGCAATGTAACTGACGTAATTGATTGTATAAATATATTACTACATAAATATGAACTCGGTTACGCATTTTCAAAATATTTCGAGGACAGTCCAGTGGCTCATTAGGGTAATGCTAAGCCGCATCGTTAATGATCCGACGAATATTTAAAAAAACAATGAAACAAAGAAAAAAGAGACTACTCTCCAAATTTACGCGCAGGCCGTATATAGTAACCGATAGGCATAGTAGTCCGACTCTTATGTAACGCAGTGTTTATATCAAAGTTCATTCTCGATCGACGGTGAAACGATCCACAAGATATACTATCGGCCCCACACCGCCGCCACATCCTTATCTGCCCCCGGGAATGAACTCGGCCGCCGCGCGGCGACAGTACTGCTCGAGAGGCCGTGGAGACGAGCCCGCGGTGAGTGCGTCCGACATTCCCGGCGGCAATTAACTATGCCCAGAATTCGAGGCCCGTGCGATTGCGCAATTGCAGAAATACCGCGACCGATTAATTGGAGGGCCGGAGTTGGACGCGCGCGCGAAGCTCACCGAACCGGCAGATATTAATTGCCAGTGCACTTTCTTTTTCCGCGCTCTTCGCAGTGACGATTGTACAGCGTGCTTAGATGTCGCTCGCCAGACGCACGATACTGTGTTGATGAAACACTTGGGCATTACTCATTCAAGGTTTTACTTAGAAAGTCGACTTTTCAAACTGCACCGTCACTGAATTTTATCTCAACCTTGAATTTTGAATGAAAAATCAACTATACTTTATACCACTGAATTTTTCAAAATTTAAATTTTACCATATATCAATTAGTTCACAGTAATAGTAAGAATATAGCAGACAGAATGATTCTTTATATATTAGTGTGAAATAATTTTCGGAAAACTAAAACATTTAAAACATTAAAAACGTCAAATTTAAATTCAAATATTGCATTTTAATTATATCACATAGGTCATTTAAAAATGACCAAATTAATAGAAAGTTAAAAATTAAACAAAAACTAATTGTTTAAATAATCATAAATTTTAATTAATTTTAATTAAATTATCTTAGAGTTTTAAGTAATAAACAGCACTTCGAAAAATTACAGCCGCAAAAAAGTGTTGCAGCCATCACAAATAGTGTCTACAGTGAGAGTTTTTTACGTTCAATCGTAATAGGCATCATTGAACACATCGATCGTTCAAGTCAAGAGTGTACTCTCACACACGTACGGGCCGCGTGCAGTGCGTGCAGCCCGTAACCTAACCTACAAAGTTGAGTCGTGTCGTCGACAGTCTAGCCGTGTTATACTCTCGAGAAGCCAGCGACTTTTGGGCGAGGTGGCTCAACTGGCGATTGCTCCAGGGCCACTATGACAGGCAACGGTGATCACGAAGGATCGGGCCTGCGGCTTCGCAGGACGAAGAGCGTCACCCGCGCCGAGGAGATACAAAAGGCTGAGCGTATGGCACGCAGGTCACAGCCCGACAAGCCGTGAGTATTTTACCTTGCACTATGTTAGCGTCCTGAGATTCGTCAATACTGAAAGTTGGCGGCGCGCCTTACACTTGCTATACTACTATACGCTAGCGGCGTAACTACCAGTTGCTTTTTTTTTGTTTTTAATATTTTAGTTCTCAAATTTATTTATTTAATTTTATATTTATTGTAACTTATATTTAAAAAATATAATTATGAAAGTTTTATAAACTTTAAAGCAATTTATTTTAGTTTGTTAAAATCTGATAACTGTTTTACATTGATAAGTTAAAAATATGTGTTCTCTTTATGTTAAATTAATAAAATACATATCTGATTTTGTAAAATTTTAAAGCAGTCATTTTTTAATGAATGGTTTTTATAATTGTATTATATGGATAGATAGAAGTAATTGGGATCAATTACTATAAGAAATACTTATAAACTGGTTTAATATTGCGTGGTATCGGGTGCAGTTACTTATAGAATGGCAAAAGCACGATGTACCATAAAAAGTAATTCAGAACAAAAAAATAGAACCTAACCTCACTTATAGATAACAACTCGTCCCGACTCTGGAATCCAGTAGAGCAACAGACCGTCTCACGCTCTCACGCCAGTGCGCCGGCGTGTGCTGGTGCTATGGATTCGAGCGTGTCTGCTATATTTACTACCTATATGATGGTCTTCGTATACGGTGGTCGCGCGCGAGATTCAACTGCGGCCTGACATTGAATTGCCGCGTTAACGAGATTTTAACGAGTTTTCGTTCGTTTCTGCATTTTATTTTTCTAATCGATATTCTTCTCTACTAAATCAATACACAATATTTATTAACTCAGCGTTTTCATTATTTTCTTTAAAATTTAAAGGGAAATCAAATTATAGGCTTTTAGGTTGACAGTTGGGGACGTGGGGTTGATAAGACGAGACGAGGCTTGTACTACCTCGGCTGTACGGGCTCGGTAATAAAGTTCGGTCGGTCTCGTTAAATTCGGGCGAGAACTAATTTAGAAACTCGAAATTCGCTCTGCTCTGTCTCGCACGCGCGCCCTCGCTTTTTTCTCTGCCAGCGCGCGGGAATTAATTCGCCGGTGGTTTTCGTAGGAAAATTGCTGCTGCGCGCTCGTTCGCTCTGCTCCACTCGCTCGAACAACCAAGCCGCTCTCGGATAACCAATTTTCTAGCCTATTTCTATGTATGTGAAATTTTCTAGCAATTTATAGGATAACTACGTAGGATTTCCGTTCGGCCGAAGTCCGTTTTGTCGTTGGCGGATTTATTTGTGGGATATATCCGTTGGAATTGTATGTTTCTTAATAGAAGGGAGAGTCACTCAAAATTGTACTCTGAGTCTATTTTGTAGACGAACAAAAGTTTGAAATATAAAGTATAAAATGAAATAAGTAAATAATATTCAATCATTATTTGAATAAAATAACAACAAAGTTTGAATTTCATATCTTCTATTAATCCATTGTAAAATTCATCGGGGCTACCTTCAAATGAATTAGATATTGAATGATGATTGCCTTTGATAACTGAAAGGAGGTTACCTAATCTTAAATATTTGATCATATCGTTTTAAAATTCAGAATTTAATTAATAACTTAGATTGTGTTATTTTCATTCCTTCTGAATTTTTGTTACCTGTGCAATAAATAGCTTGTGAAATTTTATTTTACTTACACATTAATGAACTGGCAAACATTATATTAAAAGCAGCCTTTAAAATGATTAAGAAGGCATATGATTAATTAGTTTCGTGGTTAAAACGAAATTCATGCAATATTTGAAGCGAAAAAATGAACTAAATTATGGTTTAGCTGGCAACGTTCGCATCTACGTATTCGCGGTACTGACTAAAACGTGTTCAATGGAGCAAGCCCTCATCATGAGCTCATTGAAAATATCTGCATGCGTAGCGCACGTGCAAAGGTGAAACACAATTAACTTTTTCTCTAAACGCACGCGCTAATAAACGCCCGGGCTATAAACATAATCGTCGGCAATCCAATTACGAGATTGGGAATGAGCTTAATTGAATAACGTAATCGCGCGCGGGCTTCGTTTTCGGCTAGCGGGTGGGGAGCATGAGCCCCAGCAAGCCGCGATATAAATTCGCTTCACACTGTATTTCCGATCACGCGCTTCATCGATTTGTTATACATAACGCGGGTACAGGCAGCGGGCGCGCGCCTCCCGATCCGCGGCCAGCCGATCGTTTTTGCATGCTGCCGCACTCCGCGCGCGGGGGGGTATTTGCATTCACGGGGCGACGAGCCTAAAGTCGAGGCGGCCCATGAATTATTCAGACCCGTGGGGTGTAGCTGCCGCGCGCGGGGCCCGGACGCGCTGCCGCGCCTCGGCTGGGACGATCGAGCCGACGTAATTTCCGAACGGGGAATCTTGGCTCGCGAGCGTGCTATCATCGATGCTTCCTCGCCCGGCTGTTTTACCCACGTTCTTGATTCGAAATTTATGCGGCTCTTAAATTTTTTTCGACCAAGCGCGGTTTACTTACGTAACGCTAGCTTTCTTGCGCGAAGGAAAAACTATGGTCCTTGAACTTTTGTACCGAGCTGTCAGCTTTTTTCTCGAAACGTTTCTGTTCGCAGTTGTTAGCTGCGTCAATGTACAACCTTAGCTCAATGTCGCGGAAGACATCGCTCGATTTTTATTGCAATTTTTTTAAACACAAAACTATTAAACAAATATTCAGTAGCTTTTTTCTTTTTAAAAAATTGCTCACTTGCTTTTATATACCAGTTTATATAACTAAACCTCGATTATTCAATTTAATTAATTTAATGGTTTTTCAAACCAAGATCTCCGGTATAAGCTTCTTTGCTATATTACTTATCCGTGGAAGGCACGGCTTACGCGTTGCAATAGAACGTGGATACGTTACAATTTTATCCCCGACATGTCCATGGTTTTTTTTATTTTTTTCGTTTCTCCGTTCTCGCTCGAGATGATAAGCGGAGATTGAGAGGAGCAGCAAAAAGGCACTTGCGCGAAATAACGCGGCGTCCGGAATAAACTTATTAATCTTCTGAAATGGGCGAATGACTCCGACAGACCTATGCAAATTCCGCGAGCGAGAGGAGAGGCGACGGAGCGCTTAATGCTGATATAGTAGTGACGTAATTAATCAACTTTCTTTGGAGTGTCGCTTCGCGCATCTGCCATTTGTCCGCGTTTTCCCGCTTTTACTCGTTTTGGCGATTTTTTTTTAATTCACGGATGGCCGATGTGGACCGAGCTACGCCAAGGGTTTATCTTCGTTGGATTGCGTTTTTGCGGTGGCTGCGAGTTAAAGTGCGCCAAATGCACTGAGAAAAATTTGACGAAAAATTTAGTAGATAAGATTTTAAACGCGACCTAAAAGGTATGAAGTAATGAATAGTTGATTCTTCATTTAAGACTTTTAACTTGGATTTTTACTTTTAATGGATGTGCGTATGAATTTCCTTAATAGATATCATATTTATTTTTAAATATTTTCCATTTATTTTCCGATTAAATTCTACATATGGCTTTTAAGCCGTCTAATGGAAATAAATAAATAAGTAAATATTAATTGTTATTTTATGTTATTAGAAATTATAAAAATGTCAAATATAATATCTGTTTAGTTAATAAGTTACTGTTGAATTTAAAAGTATTAATATAGTATCAAGGTTAAATTTACTTGGTGATGTCAACGTGAAATCATTTTTTCTTTTTTTTTTTTATTATATTATAAGGGAATAGTCTTAATGGTTGCATTATTGTCGACTTTTTTACTTTTGCGTAATTGGAAATGAAGGAAGCATTTAAAACAGAGATTTGACGATTTCGAAGTTTAAATCTAGTTAGTTTATCTTGGGCAATTTTTTTGTAAATCTTTCAAGAAAACTTTAAAAGTCGAGGATTCGGTGAGAAACGTTTTGAGAAAAATACAAAAAAATACCCTTAAAGTGCGGGTTAAACTTTATAATTGCTTTTCTTCGCCAATCCGTGCTGTATTTAAAAATAGTAATTTACTTCTTATCCCCGCTCGATCAACTTTTAATTAAATCGATAAGAAAACGTGTCAAAGAAGAGGCTCCATCAAAGTCAGCCCTGCAATCCTATACGAAAAAACTGGATGTAATGGCAAAGGGTGAAAAGTCTTACCCGAAAAAGTCGTGATGATCCGTCGAATGAGGAATTAAAAAAGAAAAGGAGGAATACCCGAACGACTGGAACAGCGAGGTAGGCAAACGTTGCAAAGACAGAACAACGGAACACAATGAGCCTTCCGTACGCAGTCTGGGTCAAAGTGAGCAAAGAGACGAAAAAGAGAGGTTGAAAAAATCTCGGCGCGCCTCATAATGAGCTGCAAATAAGAGATACAGCAACGATTTTGAGTAGGCCGGGCTCACTTCAGCCGCTCTTATCGCACCTCCAACGACGAAGAGCCGCCTTCCACGTTTTTCTAGGCCGCCTTTCAACTCCTACGGGCGACTCGGCTCCTTCCTCCCGTGTGTCGCCTCGATCTTTTCCTTCGTGACTCGCGCGTATATCTATACGCGCGTTTCTTCCCTTAAACGAACGGAAGTTATATTTACTCGGCGCCGCTGTTTGCCGAGCACTCCTTGTTTTCGTCCAACTTTGCAATTAGACGCGCGCGATAGGTGGAAATGTAGGGGCCGGGAAAAAGAGCCCCGGAGTTTCTCTCCTCCCGTGCTCTTTTTACCCGTCTCCGATAGTACCCCCGCGAGTCCGTGATTTTTCTTCTTTGTCATTGTTTTTTTTTGACTGCAATGCATTCAAGTTCGTTACACTCGTTACTTCTCGGTTGCTCAGGCTCTTTTACAGCTTCGCAACCCTCCGATGATTTTAGATGATTTGACACTTGAGCAAGTTTTTTTTTACTTCGGAAAAGCATTAGGTACATTTGGTAATTTTATATTCAAGTTTTGAACTACGAAGAGAGTGCTTCTTTTTAACTGGGGTTTCTTTGCAGCTATTACTTTCTAAGTAATGCACAAATGATATGCATTTTTTAATAAATACGCGGATGGTACTGACTTCATTATTCGATAGCTCGTGTATTGACAAGTTTGTGAAAAAGGGAGAGAGGAAGGGACGAGGGACGAGAAGCGAGAGGTGAGGGCCAGCCAATGCCATGGAAATAAGAATTGCATGAGATTCTCGATCGTTTTTATTCGCGGAAAGAGCAATTTGCATAAACGAGAAGCTTCCGAAAGTACCGAACGTCGAGTCCCAACACCTGGGAGTGGCGTCACGAACCTTTTAAATACATGCATATTGAAGGCAACCTCGGGAATTTTCCCGATTCCCAGATACTCCTCTCCGAGCAGTGTCGCCTCATCAACCTTTTTTCCCATATCCATGAGAAAAAGGAAAGGGGAATCGAACATTTTCCCAGTTTCATCGGCAATTATACGTAGAGGAAAAAAATCTCGTGGGGAAAACGCCCGCATCCGTAATCTCGGGACTTGCCTTATCGCGGCGTGCACGCGGAAACAAAAGATTTTGCGCCTTTATCTTTTACGATGCTCCGCCGGGATTCGCCGTATAAACGCCATGAATAGTCGCACGCGCCTAGTCGCTCGTTCCGGGCAGGCCGCGCGGACGGAAATTCGCCTGGCAGAAATTACGAAAATTCAATTTTCGACTCTGGATGCACGAACAAAGTGCTCAAATTGATATAATGAAATATGGCTCAACTGGGTGTCTGTGCGCAATAGTCTGATCAAGAGGACAATCAAATTTTTAACGCGAGTTGTGTATTACCCTTCAATATACCTATAACGCATTATTAAATACACTGATTAATTGTCTATGTAGGGAAGTAAACCTATTTTTCAAAAATAAAATATAATGCAGTTGGTAAAGTGAATCATTCTTCAATGCTCATTTAATTCACTTATCAAATTATTATTTTAACGGTCTAAAGAGTTTTAACAGTATTTTATTTTTTAACGTGAATAATTAATAAATTAAAAACAGCTAATGGTTGTTCTTTTATAAAAAAAAATACAAAATCTCAAAAATGATAAAAAAAGAAAAAAATGAAAAAAAATGAAAAATTCACAGCTCGAAAACTTTTATCATCTAATTCTTCTCACTAATTCAGTACCCACGCAGTTTCAGCAAAAAGCGGCGGAACGGACCGACGGTCGCCTCTGCCGCTCGCGTGTCCATAATCAACGATGCAGATTCGAGGCGCAAATTGGCTTTCACGCCTTGCTCCGCGGAATCGATCCCCCACTCGTTGTTCGCTACCCGCCCTCCCTTTTTCGTCACCCATCGAAGATGCACAAGCGTGGCGAAAAAATTCACGAGCTGTTGCCTCCTCGGTGGATCCGCACGTATGGGGTAATTATACGAGAACATCGTCGGCGCGGGCATAACGAAAAAGCGACTGGAGGTAGACGGACGCAACCGGCCATTATTTCCGCCTCGACTCGTTTGACGCGCCGGTGTAATCCTTACGGCTCTCGGTCACTTTATTTCCGGTGGATGGAGTGCCATCGAACTGTGATCGTCCGTTGTGACGTTCGATTCGATTCGGCGGATTAGACGGTGACCAGCGAATTTCCCGTTGAAACGAGTACAAAAATGTGCAAGTGCACGAATATTTCGTATATTTTGTAAAAAGTTGTGTAGTATTATTTATTCGTAGATATCATATTGATATCCGGAAATGTTTATGAATTTTTAACATCTCTTTTCTACATTTTACAAGCAAGCGCTTATATACAAGCGGCTTTGCATGCATTATGTCTTTTCAAAGAAAGCTATTATACAAAAGCGTTAGATTGCGTTATAAAAACAATAGATCGACTACACAGCAAATGCCAAGATAAATTTAATATAAAAAATATATAGATGTATAGGTATTTGATTCGCAAGGGAATAAAGCGAGCGCGCAAGAAAGAAATTCAGCGTAAGAACTGCAATCTCGCGAGGCGTTGGGGAGAATCTGCGGGCGGGAGCTGAAACGGCGAAGCATTCCGGCTCCTCGAGGCGCACTCGAGCGCAAGCACGGCGATCCTCGAACACGTTCGCGCGTATCAAGGATCAATCAGCTCCGGCGCAAATTCGTGCGCGAACGGTCCCCTGGAGGAGATAATGCTCGGCTGATTTATCTCCCGGCGCGCGTTACTCCCGAACGCGAAAAAAGCGCCGAGGTGGGAAGCTGCGGGAAGTTGTTGCCCAATGTCGAGAACTGACGCCTCTCTCATTCTATTAATTATCGTGATCTCACCTATAAATTCCTGGCGTGTAAACGTGCACCGGGCGGCTGAAAAGCACCCCTCACCCGTAGGGTAATTACCGAGGCGCGAAGAACGGGAAGCTCCCGGCGTCTGGGGATTAAGGCGACTACGTCCCCAACTTTCCATAGTTAGATCTTTCAATTATTCGTATCGTTGATGCATTAGTAGATTGCAAAACATTTTTTTTAATAACTTAGTTTAGTATATCAGAGCCAAAATAAAAATTAATAACGTATGCATTAAAAATAAAAAAATGAATACATAAATCAAGATTATAACTAAGAGCTATAGCTTAGACTATCTATAAAAGAAAAGCGTATCTCGAGTTACTACTTTTCTTCTTGCATGCATCTACCTCGGGATTTTCTATTTTCTCAGGCTAGCTACTCAGCTGAGTTAGCCAAGGCTTCTTCGTCTCTTATTCTTCAGCGTGCGCCCCTGAGGGGAGTAGGAGGAGCAGTGCAAGTTGCGCTCCGCCGCGGATCCTTCCGGTTTTTCTTGCTGCTAATTGCCCTTTCCACTTTCTCGCCCCTTTCATTATTTCGTACACGGTGTTTGGGCAGCCCAGCTCCGTCGGGATACTCGCTCCTCACTATCTACTTGGTAATATCATCAGGATCACGACAAAAAATACAAGCACTCACTTGTTAGTTTGCGCATGAATTATAATTCTTTTAAACGCGAGTGAAAAATTTGCATTCTTATCGTTCGCTCGAAATTATCGAATAGAACGAACGTTCGTTACTCTCACTGACTCGTAAAAAAAGTGCGCCGTTCTCGTTTTCGAGTATTTAGACTATTTTCGTAAGTTGTGAGAGATGCACGTTTCTTGCTTTAATCGTGGGCAAACTGTAAAATCTTCTTTGCACAGTAAATTTTCATGAAATAGCGCAGTCGTAATAGTGTTTTAAATTTTTTTTACCAGCTGTTTGCGCTTACATTATGAAATTCACTCGGCTCAAAAATGTGCTTGAACATACATTATTTAATAATATTTCAAAATTTTGAAATTTGCAAATGTTTGCTCTAATTGTAAAAGAAAAAATATTGAAAACGAAGGGAAAAAGATTTTTTATAAAAAAGAAAATTTTATGTAAATAAATAAAAGACAATTTTGGAAATTCACAGTCTACGAAATACTAAAGACGCTTGGAAGAGATTTCGAAAATAAACTATGTTTTTGAAAATGTAGAAATTAATTTAGATTTTTTCAATAAATTTGTTAATAATAAATTTAATCGAGAAATAATCGAATTTAACAATCATTTTTAAAAATGCGCTGTCTACCTTTCCTTCTGTTTTCTTCTTGTAGACATAAGTAAATTAACCTAATACAACAATTTCTACATGTCATTATAATTTGTATCTCACTCCTCAACATTACATTATAACTTGTATCTTATCTCTTTTAAAGCGTAAAACAAATTTTATCCTAAACATTTCCGAAGCAAACATTGCTCGTGATATATATTTGGTTTTAATTGATATTGAGTCAATATCACTTTGCGCGCAAACATCGCCAAGGGTGGAACCCTCAGGCACGTGGTTAACCGTGCTAATTAATTACGCGAAAAACGTCAAAGTCTGAACCAATAACGAAAATGACTCTAGTTTAATTCAGTGTGGATTTTCAGACAAAGCCTGCGGCACGTGTGAATCTCTTTAAACAATATCAGTGTTCAAAGCCCCGTCCTTTCAAGCCCACAGCTTTTGTCTAGCGCCATTGTCGCGTTGTCTTTGCACACTC
Organism: Eurytoma adleriae; assembly: GCA_900480045.1. Taxonomy (NCBI): domain Eukaryota; kingdom Metazoa; phylum Arthropoda; class Insecta; order Hymenoptera; family Eurytomidae; genus Eurytoma; species Eurytoma adleriae. The sequence goes on from UXGC01000364.1 coordinate 106,560, forward strand.
AAGTTCTTACCTCCTGCGTGGCTGTGCTCTATCTTTGCCACTTCAGATGGGGCAAATAATCGAGTACGGACGGAGTGCACACGGAGTGCAGTGAGCTTACAGGGTATTCCACATTATCTGCATGCTGGTCCACTTGAGTGACACGATAGTTCCGGAAGAGTACAGAGTAATTATTTCTTTTAATAAACAGTACAATAAATATTTGTAGAGTTCAGAGATCAGGTAATATTTTAAATTTGATACTTTATCCACAAATTAAAATGAGACCCAGTTTGTTGACATATTTCGCATGAATACATAATTTTGCTAAATGCTTTATATAAATCTTTAATGCGTGACCTTACAGTGCACAAAGATTCCATTATTTCTAATTAACTATTTAGCGCAGCATTTCACTGCAACCTGAAAATGACAAATCAAAGTCGTCGTTTCCAATTTGTTTTTTAGTTATTTTTACCAAGTAAATTATAAGAATGTTCATAGTACAAAATGATAAAAACAAGTGTTACAAATCTTAAAACGTTTGGTAATGGAAACAATCAATTTTAGGATAGGTTTTCTTTAAGAATTCTTTTGCGGTCGTAACTTCGATTTCTCTTCTCTTTAAGAATTCTCAGTATGCACAAGTTTAGTCTGACGTTTCTATAGATTTGCGAGAAGCCAAAAACGCATCTTGTGTTTTCCCGTCTTCTTAATACATTTTAACTCGCTGCTGTAGCAAACAGTTAGAAAAATCTTTTTGCTCCAGAGCGAACTTTTCACTAGGCTTTTCACTTTGAGGCGCGGAGTCTAAAGGTACGTACACAGGCCCTCTATAGTCTCGACCATTCAGCGTTTGAAGCTTTTGCGAAAAATCCAGTCAATCGAGAAAGTTTTGTAAATCTTTAAAAAGTCCGGGATTCGCCGTCTCTCGATACGCGACTGAAAATGTGCTAAAGCCGAAGTGAACTTTCGAATTTCGTCCTCTACAAGCTCCGTTTTGCCTACCTCGTTGTGTCGCTTTAATGTCCGCGAGACACTTTTGCCAATATTATATTTTTCATAATTTCGATGAAATATTTAAAAAAAATTATACCTCGATCGAACTGCAAAAAACAAACTTGCACACGTCTGCTACAATAAATGACTATAAACACCGCTGATATTATAAGAATGCGATTTTAACGTTTTTATTTCGCAAAAACGGCATTTCACGTTCAGTCGCGTGGATTTCAGCGAGAAATAATGAGCGTGAGCTTTAAAGCACCCCGGAGAAATGCTCTCTCGCACTCAATGCAAAATGGGTCAGATTCATGCATCGAGGAGATAAAAAACTCGCGACAAATGATCGGCAATAAATCACGCCTGCGTCTTTCTACGCGCGGGAGCGTAAGCGCATTAGGCGCGCGGAGCAGATAGGCACAATAGTCGGCTTTCCCCGGGGGGTCGAGATTCTGGACGAATATCTCGCGATTCATCGCGATTCTCCGTTCCTCCGACCGCATTCGCCCTCGGCGAGTCTCCGCGAGGGGATGATTCTTCCGCGGGGAAACTTGTAACACTTACCGTCGGGAGTAAATTTTCACCCCCCGAGCGCGCCTCCGTCACGCGGTCCTTTCAATTTTCCATTGCTTTATATTGGATGATTCTTGCTGTAAATTAGCATTTATGAAATAACATTTACACTTCACCCTCGTTGTATCGATCTTTTTTTTATAGAATGGGTAAGGTTAGCTTATTGGGAATTAAACGAGGGCGATAAGCTTTTTTTACACCATACCGTAACAAGCCTTGGCACTGTGCGCATTAAAGATTGTGCTCGGGCCGGATCTTGGGACGGACAAGTGGGCAGTGCTAACAATGCATCGTCGGCGCCGTCTCGATGCATGCATTTTGAATGGCAGGAAGGCCTCCTGTCACAGCGAAACAAAACGTACTCGTCTCAGCACAGATTTGTATGACAACGACCCTTTATCTTCTCCGGGGTTTCCCGCTCTTCTCTATCGCTATTTTTCTCTTTTTCTTGCCTGTAATGTTTCTTGGTGGAGCAAATTTTGAAAATTGAAGGCTGAAAAGGAAAAGCAATGAATCAGACTTTCATCTACGAATCGAAACTGATAAGTTGGATGTCGATAGTGGGCTAAGTGAGTAAGAAAGTGAATTTTTTATTTAAATATAATAATTTTTTATTTATTTAAATGTGTATATTTTATGACGAGATATCTCGCAGGATAGAGCTCATCAAGAGAGCTATAAACTGATTACGAAACTAATTAATTTTCTGGAGTTCTTTGAATTTTGAGTGCTTTCAGGAGTATCATCGGTTATCCAATGAAGTAATTATTATTGAAAGTAGATACCGACGATATAGACAAGTATAACTGGTTTAAATTCTCTCTAAAGATGAATAAATGAAATTGACTCGCATAAATTTACTTAATAGTAAAAGCTTGTTATCTTAATAACTAAAGGTTCTTAATCTTCATTTAGAACGTATGAATTTATTTCACTTATTAATTTTTAGAGGTTTACTCTTGTAAGAAGCTGAAAAATGGAAAAGTCGTTAGCGAAAAACATTCTAATTAATTGAATTTAGTATATCTAATTCATCGCAATTATCTTTGGATAAGTTTTAATCCGAGTGCTTGAAATGTTCTTTATTGCAGGTGCCATCGTCCGAGGGACAGTCTCTTCTCGTGGAGCTCGGACTTCGACAACTTCACGGGATTCGTCAACTGGGGTTTCCTACTTCTGGGCATCGGCGGCATTCGCCTTTTATTGGAGAACTTTATAAAGTAAGTTTCCAGTTCTGTGATTAACCTCCACGGACTTTCTACTGCGACGCCTTATCCCTCGATCTCCGCGTATTTTTATTTTTATCCATCAAAAGCCCTCTGGAAAAATCGAATGACGAGTCGCGTGTGGAATAGCGCGCGACATCAGATCCGAGGCTGGAGGTGGAGCAGCTGCCGTTACACGGCAGGACGAGCGAGAAAACGCGGGGATTTTGATTGATGCGACTACCTACGGCAGACCGATAAAGTGCCCCGCGGGTGCACTCGCAATTCAGCAGAAATTCCCCGACAATATCAATCCACGCCGACTCTGTGAGGAGTTTCTCTTTGCATTAACGCACCGCCGTGCGTGTAATCGATTTATATCCACTCGCGCCGCCACGGGCCTCTCTTTTACACAGAAATTAGTTCGATGGGTTATGGGAGAAGCCCCGGGCTCGATCCGGGTAAGCGCAAAGTTTCGGGGATTACACTCGGAAATACAAACAGCCCTGAGTAACTTTTAAGCTCGACTGCTCACGGGATATGGAGAGCGGCCCGCGCCAAGGATAAAAATCCATTTGATTGAGACCTGCTGCCTGCAAGCGAGCAATTTTGAATAATTTAGGCCGAAGTGTGTATCTTTCGGAACCGTACTCCCGTCGATTGCGGCGAGATGCCGCGCATCCCATCTGTTCTCGTTCCTTTTTCCGAAAATCGCAAAACCTACTAGCTGACCCAATTTCCGGTAAAAGGCTATCGAATTAAATGTTTTATCGTCGCTGCGAGGTACACCGCTTTTTCGAATTTCAATTTCGCCCCGTTTTATTTATCAAAGTAGCGAACGCGTCATCAGCAGGCTTTGCTCGACAGTTGCAGTCCATGAATATTTTTAACGAGATTTTTATCGGCGGCAACCGCGCCCCCAGCCAGCCGAGAAGTCCAAACCGTCGACTGGTGCAACAAAAATTTATAACGCTCGTTAAGCTTCCGCACCGGAGGAGGAAAGTTTCCGCGCGAAGTTTCGCTCCCTTGATTGCTCGGGCCGCCCCTCCCGAGGAGGGCAATTACCACGCGTGATCATCGGGCGTAATGCGCTTCGAGTGGCCGTTGTTGCCGACGCGGGCGCGCCTGCCGCCCCGGCTCCGCTATTTATTGGCAGTTAAGCGTCGAGATCGACTGCTTTATACGGTTCTTAATCTCGAGTTAATTGAACGTTCGCTCCGTCTTCCCCTCCCGCCGCCGATTTTCACGCTTTGTTTCTCGCGAAGCTCGCGCGACACCGGCGGACTTGGCGGAGTCTTCGAGCCGGAGGCCGCGCTCTCGCCCGGATGTTTCTAATTAAAATTGCTTCTCCGCTATAGAAAAAGAGAGGAGCGCCGTAAAATTGGCGCTTTATAAGAGCCGCGGAAATTTCCTCCGCCTGGTCTTTTCAATTACGAGCTTCGCAAGTTCCACGACGAATCGAGGAGCACGCCTCCCCCTCCCTTCCTCGCTCAATTATTAAATCTCTATCTTGCGCTACATTCTTTGCGTTCGCGCGAGCGAAAGAATTCCGCATCGCCGCAATTAAAAACTGTTTACGTTTTCAATACTTCTACTTAGCTGCGCAAACACCCGAGGGTCCGCCTCTCTTTCTTTTTCCACTTTCCCCTTGTTTGACTTAATCGAGCCTCGGAAATGAATTTCGATGTAACAAAAAAGTGAAAATGGAGAGGGAGGGAGAGGGCATAACATCGCGCTCGCGAAAGTCGCTCGCGTTGCTTCGACGGAGTTAAATCTCGGTGAGTGGCCTGCAAGTCCGAGGGTTGCGAGCGACGTTGCTGTCATCGATAAAAGTTCAAAGTAAGGGCGGGCAGGAAAAGTAGCGCCGAGCGTAGAAGTTCGCTTTCCGCTTAAACTTCTCGGGCCAAGTTTCGCGATGTAGTCATAATTTATACATTCAGCCGTAGGGGTGGAGGCGGGTATCGCTTTACAAAGTCTTAAGGACGGCGGGGAGGCAGCGACTCGCCCAGAATAGCAGTTAGAAGATTAGCGAGGCCGCGCGGCCGGGGCTTGTTAGCGGGCTCGAAAAACGAAACTTCATCGTTCCGGCGGCTCGCTCCGTCTAATAAGCCGGTCGCTGAAAAAACGCCAACTGATCAAACTTTCACGTTCGACAATTTTTCGCAAATTGTGCTCCTAACGTGCTAAAGCTACCCTTCGGTGCTGCAGTGGTTTTATGAATGAGGAAGGAGGGGCAGAATCGTCCGCGGCTGACCGTACTGGGTTTATACTACTGCCAGGGAAATGCTAGGGCCCCAGGTTTCGGAATTCCGCCCAAACTCTGCAGAATGATTCTTTGCTCTAAAATAATAAACCTTTGTTATTTTTTTATAACGTCAGATTGTGAGTAACGACAGGCCATGATTATTTTGGAACAAAGAATCATTGTGCAGATTTTGAAAGAAATGAGCGACCTCTCGCGCGCTCTCCGGCGTTGCCATACGCACTCCACTTCTATTTCCGGTTAGGCGAAAAAAAGTAGCGACGATCGTCCCGCGCGTCTAAAATCGTATTTGCGACTCCTTTGTCCTTTGCCGCAGCCTTCGGGCGGACGTTTATTATTTACTCGGGGGAGGGCCGGCCAGCGAGCGACGGTCCCCCTCGGTTTTTTACGGCATCTCCTCCGGGGCTCGTGCCGACGACGGACGTTTTAACGGTCGCGCGAAAACTGCCGAGCCCTCGGCGCTCCAATGTCGAGGCGGCCACAAACGGCGGCGAGCTTGTAACGCTCCTCCCTTTGCCTTTTGCTACTACTTCCCGATTCGTTTTGCTCGCAGGTACGGGATCAGAGTGGACCCGAGGCAATGGTTATCCTTCCTCAGCGGTATGAACGACGGCGGCACGGAACATCCTTCGATCCTCCTGATTTGTTGTAAGTTTTCTTCTTAATTTTTTTTCTTTTCCTAAAGGGACGAGCTCACTTCCGTATTGAACTCGCCTCGGGTGGTATGCTTTTCTTTCTTTGAGCTCTTTACTTTGAATTATAGTGAAATTCTTATATTAAAACAATTCAACAATACTTTAACGTTAATAATAATTCGTTTTTAACTTAATTACAAATACCTGTAAATAACTAAAAAAATTTTTGAGTTTTTTGAATTCATGAAAGAACTGGGTGCAAATTTATTGTTTTTTTATTAAATCCTTATTACAGCCACAATGGACCTAGAAATAAAGTAAAATATTTCCACTTCATTTCTTCGCTACTTTTTTCACGCACTAAAATCTTGTTTATTAACACTGTTTTATTACCAACTGATTATTATCTGTTTAACGCCTTATAAATACCCGTTACTTGTTAAATGATTTTTCTTTTAGCACCATTCGTGTTAATTCCAGTAATAAAGTTAATAGAGCTGGTAAAGTACTGGTATATAATCGTGCCAAAAGAAAAAAAGCACCGGCTAAAGCGTTTACTGTTTGCTGAGCAAAAAAAGTAGCTCGATTCTTCAGCCTCTTGAAAAATAAAGAAAAGAAGAAAAATAAAGAAATGAGGGAAAGGAGTGGGTCGGCTTTAATTGCAGTCACATTTTTTTGACAGCTTCTACTGGTAGTGCAGCTCGCGTTACACAAAGCGGTCTACTTAAGTAAAATTACTCGAGCACATTTCACGAATAAATGGAGAGGGGTAGGTGAGAGCGGAATAAAAATGTCTGCCGGAATACCCGGGGATTTTCCGTGGGATGCAGTTGAATAAATTTTCTTAAGAGCATCCGCACCTTCAAAAAGTGAACGTCTTCGCGCGAAGGGAGCTACACCCTTACGTCGAGAAAAGTAATCTCAAAAGCTCTCCCGGAGCATTAATCTCCTTTCGCGCGGTGCAGCAAAATCTCGCGTCCTTCTCCTTGGGCGAGCTTCCTTTTTTGCCGTGTAAGAACTCGCGCGCCCGCTACTCCGGTAACCGGGCGACAGTTCATTATTGTGTTCATTATTGCGCCCCGAACCGCTTCTAACTTTCAGCGCAGTTCGTATTTCGATTAATCATCGCGAGGGACTGCAGGCTCTATTGAAAGCGGGTCGAGTCGATTCGTAAGAACCGCCTAGTGAACCCGATGGAAAGCCATTAAAACCGTACCCTCGTTTCCTCGTTTCCTCGCGCGCATTAAATATGTATGAATCCATTCACATTTGGACCTTCGCCGCTTGTCAGGATCGATCTCAGCTTGTCCAGGAAGCGAAATGAGTGAAGGTACGCGATTGAAAATGGAACCCGATTAAGGGATCTCACGTCTTTTAAAAACTTCAATGAGGATATCCAACGTGGGATATGGCCCCCGCTGTCAGATGCAATTTCAGCCCTCCCCTGGAACCATCACGTGCAAAACATTTATAATTCAGAACTCGAATTTTTCGCGAACACCCGAGGGCTTGTTTCCTCCGCCTCTCCTGCGTCTCTCCCGAACGATTTTCGATTTCTCTCAAAGTTTTATAAACGTCTATTACAGAACGGTATGACGTTAATCCGTGTGATATTAATTTTTTATTGTTTATTTAAAAATTATACGCAGCATCTAGTTTGCACCACTCTCTTACCTGGAATACCGTGTAATCATAAAACAGTTGTTCATACAGACGGAGGTACTTATTACAAATTTATTATTTAATGAAATGGAAATTCGCACATTTAAAATCTTTAAATTAGCGTGGTTAGCGATTGCTCGACTAAAAATTCCCGAGCTGCAACCGATACACTCGCCGATAAAACGCGCCGGTGGAGTGCAGACTGTAACTCTCGATATGCTGGAGTGTAATTCTAAGCCCGGAGTCATCTTTTTTTTTAATTTTTCAAGGAAGGCGATTCGATCGACGGGGTGGCTCGCCCCGGAACAAAGAATTTCGATCACTCGCGCCGTTGCAGCCACGCGGGCGCCTCTCCTCTGAAAATTTCGATACGGAACGCGAGGCAGCACTTCGCCGACTCTTCATCAAAGCCTTGCGTGTGGCTGCGCGCGCGAATTTTAAAGGCGAGAGACGCTCGGAAATGAAAAAAGGGCCAGAGACATCTTCGCTGCCTCGGTTCGACTCGGAAACCGTGAAAAACGCTGCGCGCGGAAGAAACGGAATCTCCTTCTGTTTCATTTTTTCCCGCCCTCGCGGAATGTGTCTCCGTTCCTGTGGCGGCTCGTTTTTCGCGCGCCGCTGGCATGACGTATCTCGAAACTATACGCGCGCTCCGAAGGCGAGATACAAATGAGACCGGGTAATCGAAAATTTTGAAAAATGTTTGCTCTGACTTCATTATTCTTGAGTTTTAGGAAATGACGTACTCCGTCGGGCAATTTATCTCGGAAGAAAAAAAAACAAAAAACAAGGGAAGGGAAATCATTAATAAACGGCGTCGCGATTAAACGGGCCCCCGGTAGTGCGGGGGAGGGGGTCGATGGGGTAAAAAAGTTTCCGCGGGCGGCACAATATTCTCGCGCTCATTTCGCAACATCTCTTGCGCGATGGTAACAAAGGCGGCGGCGGAAGGGAGCCGCCGAGAACAAAAAACTTTTCCTCCTCGGACTTGAAGCGGCGTATATCCGCCGGGGCGGCGGCTCGCGGTAAGCCCAACTAAGAAGCTGCATTATTTACGCGTACAAGGCTCGCTCTCTCGGCAAATGGTCGCGGAGTGGAGGCAAGGGCTAATAGCCCCTCATATTTTAGAATCTTCGCCCTCTCTGGCGCTTTTCTTTTGCGCGCCCCGCATAATAATTTTCTCTGCCCCGCGGTGGAGGGAGGTGGGCGTGTATATATATAATGGAACGCAGGGGTCGCTACTGAAGTCGAGATTGCTTTTTAAGCGAAACTTTCCGCGATACTCGGGGCTGTTTCGCGATTAGGGGGATTAATTATTTCGCGGATATAGCGCACCGATTAAATCGCGTTAGTAGGTCGCCGAGGCTGCGCGATGGAGGCGGCCAATTTATTATAACGCCAAGGTTTCATTAGCCTCGGCAGAGAGCCAATCGCTCTTGTCGCGGGCGCGAACCTCCTTATTGGCTTGTTTTTCGCTCAGACCGCGCCGCTTTGCCGTACATCGCTCCTAAGAGCATAAATGGCTGTGCATAAGATTCAAACGATAATTTTAATCAATTTCCCACCGGATGTATAATACTTGCTCGGAGGACATGTATAAAACTTCCTTTTTAGACCAATCGAATAAGTCAGCAGAAATATGCATTACAAGCATCGATTTTCTTATCTATTCACTTGTTTCCGAGTGAGCAGCCTCACCGCGAGCTAAAAATGGATAAAGCCTGTAATTTAGGACGTGGAGAAATTCAATAGGAAATAAGAAATAGATGAAGAAAAGTAGTCGAAGGAGCGATAAAAGCGTATAAAAGTGCACCGGCCGATCGATGCAGGGTTGTTTTTGGTCGGAGTTCGTGCGCGTTAATTTCGCACTTTACGACGAGCCGCTATATAGCCGTTGGGAGAGACGTCGACGCGCGCTGCCGCAACGTTTATACCATTCCGCGTCTACGTGCTCCTCCGCTCTGTTCCGTGTCCCACTATTTTCCGAATTCTGCCTCCCTTTTTTACGGCCTTCCTTTTTTCGCCCTCCCGACATTCGTTCTCGTTAGCCTCCGACGTTGTCCGGGAATTTCCGATGCGGCGCAATCAGCCGTTCTACGATCGCGTTATTCCCGGAAAATTGCGCCTTTCTATTTTGGCGCGGGTCGAAGAATCGAATAGTCGCGGGGGCACACGAGACGCAACGCTCCGCACGTCCGGGCGGCTTCAAGTTTCGGCGAGAAGTTAGCCGGCCCCGAAGTTAACCTCGCGGTAACTCGGCCTCTTAACGAGTCGAGAGGGCGAGCGCGAAAGTCGCAGTCGCTCCTGAGTTCCCGGCTGCGGGGGAGGAGTCTGCGTGGCTGAATGTAACGCGAAAGCGGCACCCGCGCACTCATTTTCTCCGGGAAATGTTTTTCGTGCTTTACGTAAAAAAGAAGGCGAACAGCTGCTAATTAGAGAGCGCGAGATTCGGATAATCCCGCGGGTATCACCAAAATTCCGAAGCTATTATTTTTTTCGCAAACAGTAGGGGGATGGATTTCACGAGGCCCGTCCAATGAAACATCGCCGGACTTTTGTCGCACATTAATTTGGCCCGTACCCTGCCTGGGAATTCTAATTTCCTTAATTACCAAAGTTGAAAAGCCCTTCCGCGCTCAATCCCCGTAATGCATTTGGAAATGTATACGCGCCCGTTGTTTCGCAGCTACGAATGAATTAGACTCAACGCGCGTGCGCAGTCGTGAAATAATCAAATTTAAAGCGAGATTTCACCCCTCTCCCAGCGTGAAAATCATCCAGTACGACGGCCTCAACACGAGTTCCTAATTCGACCGCGTGCGCGCGAATGTACGGAATTAGTCGCACCGTGCCTGCTCTCGCCTCGATTTTCGATGGCTAAAATTTGCGCGTTTCGAAGGAGTTTATTTTTATTTTAATCAAATTGCTGTGGCTTGCGGCGCAGTCGTTAATTTTCGGTTGCCGCAATTTTTTTCAGGGTCGGCGAAGAAAAAATCGCACTTACCTAGAATTTATATATGAATTTGTTCCCACGCTCGGAATTTGCGTGGAGCAGAGCTCGTTCCATATACAATGTAACAGAGTAAATATTTTTTCGGAAATTTTCGTGTACTCGGGTACTCCGCAACGAAGTAAATATTTTTTCGTAAATTTTTATGCACTGCTAAAAGGCAGTATTTTCCCGCTTGTTCGTACATAATTTCGCAGGTGTTCGGGAAATATTAAGCTAATGAAATTGAAATACGAAATTACTAAACTCCGTTACGCAACGTACAGGACTGCGTAAATTTTTGTAAAATCAGACATCGAATTATGTAAATGGAAATTGTGGAGCATTATATTCCGCATGACATCGCAGAAATTATGTGATAATTCAATTTTAAAACGAAATGCTTTATGCGAAGCCATCCCCGAAAGCTTTGCAACATGCCGTAAAGTATGGAATTAGCGCGCTTTACAAAACTTTCATTTGATGTTTACCACAAGACTAGCCATTTTTTTATTTATCCGATTTTTTCTGCTTTACCGTTAAGTTAAGGAAAAAAATAATTTTCCGCTAATAACTTTTATCTAAAGTTACTTTTTATGGCATCTCGTAACTTTCGTAAGGAGAAGCTAAGTACAGCACAATCCCGCGCAACAACTTCAAAAGGCTGTTTAATTAGAACTCCTTAATTAAGTATACTTAATAAAGAGCATAAAAAAAGATTCGAAGTTTACATCTCAATCATAGAAGTATTAAAATTCATCAGCAAGAATATAATGTTTTTATCTTGTCGGCGGTGGAAAAAAAGAAGCTGAACCGCTCGGAGCTTTGACGGTCAGTTTGTTGAAATTCCAGGAACGTTAGTCTTATTCCCTAGGCTTCGAGGATTTAAAGCCCATAATACTTTAACTTCTAATGCCCCGTACATTTTCCGCGGAGAGAGGAATTCCCAAGTTGCTTTCGCCGAACGAAAGAGTAACCGAAGCACGAAAAGCGCGCGCGACTATTTAAAGGCTCTTCCTTTTTCCCCTCCATTCCTCCCGCATCAATTTTTTTCCTTTCTCCTTTTATTTGTTTCTAGCAAATCGAGCCGCGAAGCTTTTTCACGGCGCGTTGCGTTATTCCGCCGAAACAAAAAACGAGAGGAGCGACGACGAATTTCGCGGTAAAAGGCGTTCCATTCATTTCTATTAGCGCACTGTGCGCGCCTTTATGTCGGGGTAGCCCAGCGTAAACCGAATTCAGCCGAGCGCCGCTGTTCCCGCGTTTTTTTTCTCTCCCTTCCGCCTTTGAGGTTCCGTGCGCGCGAGACACGGAATAAATAAAATCAGCGGGGAAAACCGGTATCTTTCGGTGTGGCTTATTGCGCCTCTCCACCCGCGCGTGTTCGGGAGGAAAAACAAGGAAGGCGCGTTTCGCGTTTTATCCTTCACTCTCCTTTTCTGTACTCCTAAATTTTCCCCTTTTTTCTCCAGCCACCGCATGACCGGCGAGTGCGTAACAAGTTTTTTCGCTCCTGTTTACCCTGCAATTTTCTAATTTCGTGATGTACGACCCGCCAAGCAACTTGTGCATTAAATTTAAAAAGTAGCGCGCGAAACAAAAGCTCTGCCACGCGCTCCTAATTAAGAAGCTGCATCGCGAACTCAATTGAAAGCGCGGCACAATGCATGCATCGCGACGCCTAGCAGTCGCAGCGGCTAATTGGACGATTCTCGGTTCTTAGCGCGAGCTCGAAAAAGGCGCGCAACAATAACGCGTCCGCGGCGCTCTCGAGCGGCATCGGCGCCGAAAATTCAAAAGCACTTCGCCGGCGGTTCTTTTCTCCCCGTTCGAGCGGCGGCGGCTCGGGTGGAGTGACCCTCGAGCCGCGCGCCTCTCTTTGAGCGACGTCCCGATGCGCCGCTGTACAGCTGCCGCTCTTGTAAATGGGAGGGAAGCGCAGGCGGCCGACACGACTGCGGCGAATTGACACCGCTGGTCGCTTCAATTAACTCGACAACTGCGCGACTAGGCGACGCGCAAGGGTTTTCACCTCGCGCCGAGCACTGCGAAATCCTCGAATTTGCGAAACTGCCGGGCGAAAGAAAATAATTGCGCCACCGCAAATGTTTGGAGAGCGCCGCGACACCGGGTAAGTAGTAGCGCGTCGATTCGGTCGGACAAGGCCGCCCCGCGGTAACCGCGCGCTTTCAAAGGTACACGTCAACTCGTCCACCCGGCCCCGCTTGTAATTCCGATTTGTTACGCAAACTTTTCAGAATATACATTTGCCCGTTCGATGACTTGGCCGCGGCCGCAAGGATCGAAGGCAAACACTCGGCTCTCATAGCCTGTCATATAGCTCCGCTTACTTCGCAAGTTCAAACAGGGATTTGGGAGCAGCGCGTGGGGACATTGTTTGAACTGCCACTACAAACACTGAAACAAACTCGCGGAGCGACGCTCGCTTCTGTGCGGATTTTAAAGAAAATTTCTCCGCTCTGCTTTCAGATTCCACGGTCCCGGTGGTGCTGTGCCTGCTGATCGAGAAGGGTCTGTCCATGGTGAGTCTTCAAAAGAGAAAACAAAAACGCTAGCGAACCGCGCGCAAAAAGGGGTAGCCTTCATCACCATTAGCGTGGCGTTCGGAAAATCCGCGCGACGCCACGTCCTCGGTTATTTGCGTCGGCTTCTTTCCGCCTAGTCATCGATCACGTCATCGCGTCCAACTAAATTTCCCGCTTTTGCGCTCGGCCGTGCGCCTCTGCACGCAGCGTTCAACCGCGTATGTATCCACGGGGGGAGGCGGGGGGCTACATCGGCCGGCGAACATTGACACGAATTAACGAGGTACTCACCTCCGTGCAAATTCTGTCGGTCGCAGTGCAAATACGCGACCCCCCGTAAATGACCCCCTCCCCCGCCCCTTCGCTCCGGGCTCGGCAAGAACTGCGTCGCGCTTCGCGATCGATTACGCCGGCGCGTGTACTGATACGCGGTCTCATCCCGTCGGATTCATCGCTTCCGGCCCTGCTGGATCTTTCCACGAGCGAATGGAAATTTGCCTTTCGCCGGTCAGTTGGCTTTAACGCTCGCGTAAAGCTGCGATCGATTCTTTCCGCGCGCCGGCCACTTAGCCTTTACGAGCATCAAGCTCCGGTTCCCGAATCCGAGGATTAACGTCGTGAAACTCCGCTTCCACAATTCCCGGATGCCTGCTAAATTCGGCCCTCTAAAAAATTTATTTAAACGTTCCTTCTAAGCTTAACCCGGTTTAGCGGGCTGCCGATCATCGAATGCAATTGCAGCGTTTGTTTACAACGGGGGTAAGGAAACGCGGCTACGGCCAGGCAGCGCAAAGGCGCTTTCGCCAGGGAGTTAGAAAATATATATATACCAAGACTCCTCAGCAAACATTGTACAGAGCCCGTCGAGTGTCTCGGACGAGAGTAAGAGATCTTCAGCGCTGAAGTGATTGGTTCGAGGGGTTTGTTCCGAGGGCCGGCTCCTCTCTTGCGGCTCGCTTTCAAAGGCCGCCAGCAGCGCGCCAAGTTGCCGGTATTGCCAGCACGTCGCGTTTCAAGAATGTTTGAATTGGTCGGCCCATCGTGTGTCGCGTTCCTCCGGCTTGGCGTGATTGCGAATTCTTTAATTTTACCGCCGATTGTACGGGGTCGGCGTCAAAATTTGACTGCGCGCGTACCGACGAGATCCTCCTTTCCATTACAGCTGATTTATACGAAATTTAATTAGATTGCGCGAACTTGCAGGGAGGGCAAATTTCGTTCTACCCACGTTCATTGTTCTCGTAAAGTTTTCCGCGATTTTGTTTTTCAATCCTTTGTGTTCCATTTTCAGGAAGTAATAGCTCACGGGCCAGGAATGGTGTTTCACGTTGTAAACCTCATCGTAATGGTCCTCATGCCAATGGTAGTCATTCATGTCAAAGAATCTGGTTTCAGCTTGAGTAAGTAATATAATTGGCTTTTTTATTTGCACGCTTGAACAAGCGACCTTTAACGCAAAGCTTCTTTTTAACTTGAAAAAGTTTACTGCAAAAAAATTTAATTAACGTTGACTTTTACATTTTTTTACTTTTCAAACAAAGCAGTCCTACTAAAAATCTCAAAAATAACAGTTAGCCGCATTAATTTCGCCTCGACAAACATCGTTATCTACCGTTTACTTTTCTAGAATCTTGAGACTCGTTCACTCGTCATTAATTTAATGAAATAAGGATGCTCCAGCCCTTTTTCTCAAATTAAGCCACGTTGCCGTGGTACTGCGTATTATTAGCGGAAAAGAGGTTATACAAATCTCAGAAATGGAAAATCATAGAAAATAGTTGTTCTCAAGTTACATTGAACAAATAAAAATCTTTGTGTTTATTTTTTACTAGAAAGGAATTCCCTTCTGATATGCAAACAAACATAAACATTTTTATATCAGCATTAGTGGCTCTAATGTTGATTTTCATATTTGTCTTAACTATATCATTTTTATTTTTTTAATTTTGTATTTTTATTTTATGTTCTTTTATCGTTTTTTATACTTTACTGAATATAATTTGGGTTCTGCTATTCATAAGCATTTCCAAGCAGATTCGATTTGCGTGATGGGAGCGCATTAAAGAAAAATGCAAAGTGAATCAATCGCTTTAATAGCATGTCTCGTCGCAAGCCCGCCGAAGATGAAAAAAGGTCCGTGCGGTGAGCCAAGCGAAGAGTGTACCGTAGGTGCACCGGGAACGCGCACTTCGGCATTCTCTCAGATCGAAGTTGGCGGAATGCAAGGAGGGAACAGTGTAGCGCAAGGATTGGCAGTAGCGGACTGTAGGTACATTTAGTCGAGTGACGGTCTTCGCCAGTAGCCGGGTTAAAGACAGCCCAACAGAGAGTCAGAGGGAGACTGAGAGACCCTTGAGAGCATCTGCTTCTCGTGAAAGGGGCCGAGTATATTCTTGGCCTCGGCCTCCGGGGTAGAGAGCTCCGCGAACACGTCCTCCTCGGCTGCGTACATTTTCGAATGGCGGCGACGTGACGCGAATCGGTCCGCCTCTCCGCGCCGCCTGGATCATCGCGACACTCGCTATTGTCGCCATAACGCTGAATGCTGGATTTGTAAGTATCTCAAAAGATACTTGGCGTTGCGCCGCTGAAAAACTGCAGAGTCACCGGGGAAGCGAGAGGGAAAAATAATAGGTAAACTTTGGCCTGATAAACAAGTTCGAAAATAACACGGCAGTTTGCGCCCAGGATTTGACTAGTTGCCTTGTTTAGAGAGTTGGCAAAAATGCGCTTTATACGTCAACCCTCGCCCGTAGACCGGGCCACGCCGGAGTTTCGATCGATGGAAGCCCATAGTCACGCACAAAAGCCTCTCGCTATATTGCAATGAGGTAAAAAAAGAAGAAGAGGAAAAAAGTCGAGAGAGCAGTGTTTGCCCGCTGCTTTAAGTGGCTCTTGGTCTCATATTGTTTTGTGGAAAGTACTTAGACCACTTGCCCCCTTCCCTTCGCTCGCGGACCAGGTCGCATAAGCGCGCAATCATTAGAGCGGCACTTTTAGTCCACTCAGACTCCGTTGGTAACCGAGCGCGGACTCTGTTCAAAATCTTGATTTACGACTCCATCGGTGGCTGTCGCGTGTCGGCTCCCGTAAGCTTCCAGCGAAAAGTTCGGGAGCCAATCTTCTTAATTCGAGTGTCTTTAATAGGAAAACACGTTTAATTAAATTAGTTGGACGTTAAGGGCAAAAGCCAAGAAGTTCTGGTCGCTGCGAGAGCGTAAATTTCCGCAAAGTTTTTTTGCGAGATCGGGGGTAAGTCGAAAATTGGACTTGCGAGTGATATCCGGCGCCGAATCTTGGAGGCTGCAAGTAAGGAGAGACGGCAGCGGCAAAGTGTAACAGAATTAGGATGGCCATTAAAGTTTGTCGCAAATTAGGTACGCATCTTTTGGCTTCGTTAAAAAGGGTCATTTCCCTCCTTTGAATTTACGAGCACATCCCCGGCGCCGGGTCTTTGGCTAGGGCATTCACGTTTGTCGGCTGCTTGCTTGCTTTGGACTACTGAGCGAGCGCAAGTTCGTTATTCGGATTATTACATCAGTTAGTATTCCGGCTTGTTTACCCTCTCGCTCTCGGGGCGCGCCAAGAAGCCTCGCGCGCCCGCGCGCTCGCGCAAACCGGCCCCCCGTTGGATTAGCGAGTTGCAGCGATTTGTTATTCAAAATTCGTGCAAAGTCGCGCAGCCCACCCCCGTTCCCCGAGCCTTCGTCAGGGTTTCCGGTTAGGTACGAATGTAATTTCCGGCACCGCGTGAAACCCCCGCCGAGCCTCTCTCTCCTTCCCACGCTCGCCTTTTCTCTCGCCCGGCTTTGCCCGCTGTTTTAGCTCTGTCTTCGCTGCAGACGCGCCGAGAGCTGCGCTTATTTTCCCTCCGGTCTTCGGCTCGTGCTTTTATTACGGGATTGTCTCCGGGACGTGCGTGTTTGCGAAGCAGGACGACTCCGCTTTTGATTCACGGATTATCTTGTTTTTCCTCGCTGATTCGCTGTTCCTTTTTGTTTAAACTGAAATTCACTTATTTAAGGTCGAGACGGCGAGACGAGGGAAAAAGTGCCTCGAGCCCGGGGGGGCGTTTGCAAGAATTAGTATTTCAAGAACTGGCTGACGCGATTTTCGCAGCGGCGAAAAATTCAGCGCAGGAAGAAGTCAATTTCGCGACTCCGCCGAAGGGCGGCGACGAATTCACCGGAGCGAGAGGCGAAGCGCTCGAAACTCGCGAGAAATATGCGTCGCGTGCGCAGCTGTCAATTGCATTTGTACTCGGGACTCGTAACGCCATTATCGCGCCACTGTGCGAGCGCGTGTGTACGGAAACATCTTTCCTGCCCTCCCATCTGCGAGCTGCGCAAGCCAGACTAAACTTGACTTTTTGCCTACGACGCCGAGAATGTTAACGGCTTCTCGATATTTCATTTGCATTGCAAAATAGCTGAGAAACTAAATTTCTTTATTTAAATAATCCATACCGGAAATTTTCCAATGCTATTTGCATCGAATATCGAATATTTTGCCTTCGTTTTGTATTTTCAAGTTTCCGTTCCGACCAGCTGGGTGCACGCTGCACCCTTTTCGAGCACCTTTTTCGTTTTTTCCTTTCGGGAATAAAACTTACTTTTGGCAAAGCGAATCGAGAAGATCGACTTTTGTAAACATAAAGAAGGTGCAAAATTGCGCTGGAAAAGCAGAAAAGAGAGATAAGCCGGAGGCTCGGCTCTTAATCGAAATAACGAGGCGGGCCGTGTCGTAACGCACGTCGGGGCAGGAAGGAGGGGCTGGGCTACCAGGTCAGGTAGTCCTCCCCCGCAAAGTCTCGGCTCCGTCGCACTCGGGGAACAATAGTTAGAGTAATCTCGTGTCGCAGCGGCTTTCTCTCCTCCTTATATCCCCTCGTAATACTCTAAGTCTGGCTGCAGAGCGGCGCGGAACCGCGCGCCCTGCGCTCCCGGGACGTCGCGGCTACACGTGTATCCGACTCCCTGGCCCACGGGAGGATATGTATTTACATACGGAACGACGAGGAGGACGATGCTTTGGAGCCCAGCCAACCTGTTAGGTTAACTAGCTCTCGTTGCAGGGAGCTACCGAGCTTGCCCACCTTTGCGTCGGATAATCCGCCTGAAATTAGACCGGGAAATTGGTTTTCCCTACGCGCCAAGTGCGTGCGTCCTCCAAGAAGAATACAACGGATATCCTCCGAATGATTGTTTTCAACATCAAAGTCAGTCTTTACGCGGCCATCTCTACCTAAACTGCAATGCCGGCGAGGAATTCATTTGTTCCGCTAAGTAAATATTTACAAATATTTGTTTCTCAATACACGATCTCCAAATGCAAGTATGTATTGTGCCACGCTTGTATAAATAAGCTTTATTTTCAGAATATCTTTATGTACATTCATTTTTTATAAATAATTTGTATTTGGATATAATTAGATGCGCAGATATTCTTTAAATAAAATACAAAGTTTAAATGCTAAATACATTGCTTTGTGACTATTTTCAAGCATTCGTTTTATCATCAGTATTCGATTTCTCCAATGTACTAATGCGAACTAATTAAATTTCATTGTACAAATGCATTGGTCACTTTAACACTTGCAATTTAATTTTATAACAAGTTGCGATGATTTCTTTGTTTCAAAAAGTTTTTCTCTGATTCGTTTGCAGTTTTTTTATGTAATATCAATGATTACTTTTGATGTATATTAATAAAAGTAAAAAAAAATGTTTTTTCTTTTAGAAAAAGTCAATAAGAAAATAGGTGTTGAGGTAAATGAATTTAATAAAAAGGAGGTTAATGGGCTCATCTTGCAGACGAATTTAAAAGAAGGTAGTAAAAATAGATTAACTAGCGGTTGCTCGTGAAACCGAGTACGCTAACGTCAAACTAGCGCGAGGACGTCAGCGTTTACTCTGAAATTTACTGTAGATTAAAAAACTGCTTGCGGCTGCTTTGAGGACTTATGTAAACTCCACGTTGTTAAAATTTTCTCGAAGCTTTATTGCATTACCTTTTTTAAACCCACAGTGTTAAAAATAATCTACAAAATATGGACCGTATATTTTCAATATTGCCTCGTTCATCTTTCCGGCTTTTCGACATTAATTCAATGGTTCGTGCCTAGTACAATTAAAACGCTTGTTAAATCGAATTTATATTCATTGAAAATAACTGACCCTCGTCGCAAAGAAGTCTCTGCCGATCAATAAAAACATCAGACGTGTAAGGAACCGGGCCGTCCCTCCTTACATGCCAGCGCATTAGTCCCGGTAGGTATGGCTCAATTGGCCGCCCCTTTTAACGCACGATCGCCACCCCCTTACTCGGATCGGTCGAGATTAGCGGGACCTCGAGTGGCTCGGAAATCCTCCTTGGACTCGCTAAGCCGTGCTCCAAAGGAGGCGATACTCGGGCGTGAATTCCCCGAATTTCCAAACTGATTTGGAACTGGATCCGAGTTATTCGGCCGCATTAAACGCGGACGGGCCTCGGGATAATATTCGCGAGAGCTCGGGGTATTAAGGGAATGCGTATTTTATTCGGCCGGCTAGATATTTAATCGGACCGCTGGGTCATTACGTCGTTACGCGACGACGTGAGCCTTTTGCCAAAAGCTCCCGCAAGCGAGCCCGTGGTCCTATCTCGGGCCAACTTAATGGAAAGTAACTGCGGGATTACATGTCTATACTCGTCAACGTTGAAATGGAGACCACGGCACTCTCTCCATTTTTTTCGGTGATTATTATTTTTGATGAATTTGTTGATCGCCTGAAAGGGAAGGAGTATCGCACTTCCGGAATTCCTGATTCACTAGAATAGTTAACCGTTCACTCCCTATATAGTCTATTCCCGCGGAAACTAATAATACCTTCATTGAAACTCGGCACCGTTCGCTGCAGAAATCGGGTCTCGATTACGCCGCATTAGCGCATAAAGTAGAATCGATTCGGTCGCTTGCATAGCTCCGTATCGTCGCTTTTGCAAACCGCTTCTCAGGCTAATTTTGGCTCTTCACATCCGCTGCGTTTTCGAATTATTCCAAGCGTGCAATTTTGCGAAATGCAAAATTTTTCACCAAAATGAAACGCTCGCTTAAAGCATTCGAGAGCGTTATATGACAGTTCGATCTATAACGATACTCAAGTTCATCGATATTCGAGCACCGGAGGCGCCTCTTATAAGACAAGCGAGCCGAAAAGTGCACGACCATGTCTCATACTTACCGCTAGCGTCTCTGTGGGCCTGATTAATTCAAAGGTATAACTTTTCTCCACGAGCTTGCGTTAGTATACGTCGCAGGAAGGCTGTCTTCCTCGCGAAATGCGATTTCCTCGGGAAGCACACGCTCTCGAGTAATAAGGGGGGCAGGCTCGGGTTCAGCGAGAAAACGACGACGAGTCCATAACGGGCCAAGGAAGAATAAAGGCGAAACGGAAAATATCCGAGGCGGGGACAGCTGTACGAGCATTGAAAGCTGCATCCCATCGCTTGCGTATATACTTGTGGGTATGCGCGGCATTCCGCCGCAAATCGATAAGCTGAATTTCCGAGGAATTTTCCAAGGTAATCGAGATGGATCACGGGTCGAATTGGAAATTGCCTTTCCTCGTACTCTAATAAACCGACAATCAACTATTATTAGACAAACATCGAGAAACACTAAAGCGAGCGCCTAAAACGCTCACACTGTGAGTCTCGGAGTAAGTACTTACGGAAAGAAAGAGAAAAGGTTGGCTCCATAAATCTCCGAGTCGGAAAATGGCACTCGTTCGATTTTTCGACGTGGAAAGCTCCGAGCGCCGGAGTAAAACGAAGAGGAGCAACATAATGCAGTAGACAGTGGGGGCCGAGGAAGCGGATGCGTAAGTCCGCGTGTGTTTGAGTCGGGCCTTTCTCTTTCCCCGATGGAGGAGGACACAATGGTCGCGAGCTGCTGGCTGAAAACTAGCAATTCCTCAAGCGACGGGGGGAGGGGCGTCCGAGGAGGAAAATTGAGAAAGTATTTTCACGCTAAAACTTCCAGCCGCGGCCGGAAAAAGGAAGCCGTCGATACAATGCGATCCCGCGAGCGAAACTTCGCGTGGACTCGGCATTTTTCGCGAGTGCACCGAGTAACGGATAAAATACGTCGGCGATTTTCATTTATCGCTCGTGAGAGATTTTCACGAGCGGTTCATTATTCGCGCGAGCCAGCTCGTTAAAACATTTATTTTCGACCAGTCGAACGGGTAAATTATTCAAGTCTCCACCTGCGTTCGGTAATTTATCGAATACGCAACGCTGCAACTGCTCGCGACGCGCCAGCTTTATTATATTCAATAATTGAAGTTGCGTTCGAGCCACTAATCAAATTCCCGCTTAAATAAAATTCGGCCCAGAGGGACTTTGACTCTATCTGCTCGCGATTTCACGGCGATCGAAAACGTTTACCTCCAGCGTAAAAGGTCTATGAATTTTTACACGAGTCTAGCGGGGAGTGATTGGCGCGCTGGAGTATTCGAAAGTTCGAATGAAAAAAATTTCCAATCGGCGCGCTCACAAAGAGACTCGCCATTAGGCCGTTAAAAGTCAGCCGGTGGTACTCGAGCGAGGGGGTGAAGTGCCATATGACAAAAACGATTTCCTCATTTGAACACGCATACGCGTGTATCTCTCTAGTAAGAGCCGGGCGTAGTTACAGGGCTCACGGGCGCGCGAAATTCAATCGAATTAAGCCCGGGCCGCAAATCAATTGGTGCGAAATTGGTAAACGCGAGTCGGCGCGCTAAGCGGATGGATTTATCTCTCTCCCTCCGGTGCTTGCGCGCGGCCCAAGGTACGACGCGACATTTATCCATTATTATTACAACACGTGTAGAGCGGCGACGAATCGAGCGAGCTTTTTCCCTCCATTATCGCTTGCGCTCGATCTCCCGCCTCTATTTTTGCTACAGCGGCTCGTACGAACCGCGCGACACGGCCCGAAGAAATGACACATGTAGTCGACGGAATTAATGCACTCCCGCCTAGGTGATCTCGCCTACCTTTCAATAGCGACTTTTTCAGCGCGTTAATTTTCCGCTACAGTGTTAAATGGATGTTTCATTATTTTCTCGCTAAACTGCGCAACTTGCGATAATTTAGTAGTTTATCACGTGCATAAACGTAAGGAAAATAAAAAACGAAAGGATCCGCGCATATATGCAAGCCGATAGCGGGGGACGATCGGGCCGCATAAAGCCAACAGCCCGGCGATCCGTCCGTTTCCCAGAACATCGCGCAATTCGCCATCCCGTATTAATAAACGAGAAGCACGCGAAGCGGGCCGCGTGGCGCGTATCGCGTAAAATTACGAGCGTGCATCTCGCTCCTTTATGCCCGAGTCGCACGCGCGTCCATTGTCGCAATTTTGTATAAAAGTCGCGTTCGCGCGCGGGAGCGAGAGAGACGAGTAATGCATTATTCTATTAGGGGTGTGCGCGCGGCCGCACGCGCGCGCGTCTGCGCCCGCCGTGTGCATATTTCAAGCGGCCGGCCGTTAATGTTTTAGGGGCGCGCGTGCGTACGATGAAACGACCGGCTTTTACTTCCCCGGACTTTTCTCGCGATCGCCGCGATAAACTTTTCGACACGCCGCAAATTCATTCGATTTTCGCTGATTTGCCGTCGGAAGGCGCGGCTTTGATGTTTTATTCCGGAGCGGGGTGGTACGAAATTATCCGCTATGGTCGCTGTTGCAGTTGGCGCGATGTACGTCTGCATGCTGTACGCCATCCTGTTCCTCAAGCTGTGGTCGTACGTCCAGGTGAACATGTGGTGCCGACTCAGCGTCAGGAGCAAAAACGCGTCGCAGGGCAGGATGCGCCGGCAGTCCTTCAGCTACACCGACCTCCACCATGGTAAGTGTGCGTTACAGAATTTTATATTGCGCCTGCTTGGAAATTCGGCTGAACCAGCTAAACGTACATTTTTATTCTTTTCTATCTTTTATCCTTCCGAGCTTATTTTTTGCTAAGCAATGAGTTATTGAAATAAAACCTTATATATATTACCCTCTCAAAATTTATAATTTATTATCTAAATTAATATATTTTCTACGAATAAATGATTTTGCATCTTCTGTACTTTTTTAAGGGTCATTAGTTGAAAATAACCAAAATTTAACTGTCTATCATCGATCAATTCTTTTAACTCTTTTTTATGCACGATTTTCTTGAATTTCTATTTTTAGACACTCCGTTAATTTCCGTATCCGGCATCTCTTCGTCGGGTCATCACTTTGATATTCCGAGTGGTGAAAGAAAGTAAAGCGATTGTCGGATTTTCGCGCAAATAACAGCAGAGAAAATTCGCACTGTTGCAACATGTAAACGCGAAACTGCGCACGGACACGCTCTCCATGAAAATATAAATAGGCATAACGCCAGAGAGGATCGGACACGCACGGGCGTTTGAGGTCCGCCGTATACCGTCGGGGCTAGATAATTTCCAGCCAATTTAAATGCCGATCTGCCGGCTCACCTCTATTTCCGCGAATTGCCAGTACGGGGCTATTGGTTATTCCGACCGCGCTGAAGTCAAATTGCGGCTCGACCTTGTAACCGATGAGCTCGCCCGCTTGTTCCCGCATTATCCCCGCGCATCCTCCTTTTTCCCCCTCATTGCGAAAAATTACGGGGCCGGCAGCTCTTTGCTCCAATTTGCGAATCGTTAGCCTTTGCGCCCGCGTAGCTTTACTCCAACAACACCCCGGATCGAAGCGCGCAGCAGCTGCGGCCTCTCCGCGAGTCGGCCTTCCGTGAAAAGTTGGAAAGTTCCAGGAAAAAAGATGGAGAGAGAGCGCGAGGCTGACTGATTATATTTCCATAAAGCAACTGCTCCCGCGGTGTATACAAATGGCTGATGGGGGCGGTGGGATGGAGCGCGCGCGCGACTGCTCAATTTCGCTCCGGGCCGCTCTCGCAAATTTCAATAAGCAATCTGCCGTAATATCAGCTCCTTCCGGGGAGCTAGGCGCAAAAGTTCGGACACGAAAGCATCACGCTCGAGCTGAAATAAAGCGGCCGGGCGAAAGAGGGTGGAGGGAGAGCCCGGCGTCGCCGAGGACTGGCATAAGGCGCCGCCTCGCGTGCCACCCGCCCATTCGGTCCGATGAGTTTCTCAAAATCCCCCCAGGCAGCCGGCGCTCGCCCTCGCCTTCGCGTCTCTTACTCGAAATTCCCGTGCGCGGCCGGCATTTTTCTTTAATTACCGCCTTTACGTCTTCATCCGTGCCTCCACTTTACTGCCCAACCGTGGAAAAATTCAGTCGCGCGAATTCTCCGGAATTGATAACGCGTGTAAACAGCGCCCGTTGATAATGTGCCAAGAGTGAAGTCGTGGTTGTTCGCGCCAGTTTACAGACCCTCCGTAAACTACGCCGAGACCGTATTTTTTTAACTTTATAAATAAATTGTGTCGTTGTTAAGAAAGTATAATTGTTTATTAAACAATTCTAAAATTAAATAAAAAAACTAACTCTCAAGATCTAAAAAGTAAAAAATATTTTCAATTACAACTTTTGTAAACTTTTCGTTATTCGTTTCAGATTAAAAGCATTTTAAATCTGTCGTTAGAACGAAAATCTTGCAATCGCGTCTCTTTTACTCATCGCCTGGAGCGCGAGATGTGCACCCTGCGTCACTCTGGAACGCGCGTCTTTGCGCGCTGTCGGGAGCAGTCAGAGACTTCGTCGCTCATGATGAGATGCCCTGGATCGGGCTCCCTTTATCCGAGGCGCCGCTAATTCCTCTCGACGCGTCGCGCTGAATCCAAAAATCCCCAAAAGCGCCGAACCGTGTACTTTTGTAAAATATTATTCATAAAACATTATTTACGACTGGCTCATTCGTCAGGATAGAATTGGACTTTGATAAAAGAGGCGAACGATTTACATAGACGCCCGGCGAATGGAAAATCGCGTCGGAACAGCCGCAGCCGCGACGCGAGGCGGCAATTTCGGGAGGTGGCGGGCGACGAATTCCGCGTAAAACTTTGCCTCTCCCCTCCGCGACTCGATGAGCGCCGAGACAATATTGTGCACCGTTCCGCTCAAAGAAAGCAGCCCGGATTAAATGAAATACGGCGCGCGCGAGTTTGTGTATACGAATTTCCGAGTTATATTGGAATCAAGTCAAAGATTTTTCTACTTGTTTCAAGTGTGTTTGCACTGCACATCCAATATAACCGGGAGAAGAAATTAATTTATCGTCGGCAATTCGCAAGCGACGGGGCTTGTTGACCGAGCTACTTTTTGGCAATCTTCTCACCGGATGCCGAATGTATATATACAGAGCCAGGCACGCGCGGTCTTTCAAGAGACTTTTTGCTCCTGGATATATATAAGTTTCTATTTCGATGCAGCGGAGCAAAAAAAATAACAGCAAGAATCAGTAAACTTTTTAAAGCCAAGTTATAAAAAAGCTTGGTTGAAAAAATGGCGGCGTTACATTTAGTCGACAGTGCAGCGCAGGGTTGGTCTGACTGACGCGGATTATTACTACTAGTGGGACAAGCCGGGCGAACTACTCCCGCCGCGGAGGGAAAAAGGGAGTAGAACGGCGTCGCTCCGCGCAGAGACGTTCGACTGCGTCAAAAGCCGAAAATGGAAGAAAGGAGGACAGAGGCGGGAGCGAAAGAGCGAGCAATTCAGCCGTTCACCGTCGCCGGGATTATTTTTCTTTTCTAGGCGTGTCGCCATCACCATCGCGCTCTCCTTTTTTTCAATCACGCCCGGGGACTCGGTGGCCGTCGTCGTCGCGTCGCCCAATGTAATTCCGCCTTTGTGCCAGGAGATACCCCGGTACTTAGAGCTCCTCCGGCTCATATATCTCGAAATGAGCGCCCGGAGAGAAAGACGAGAGCGGAGCGGAGGCGGGGGCGAGGAGCGGCTGGGCGGAGCAATGGAGGAGCAAATTAACTGCGACACGCGCAACGAGCCCTGCCGCGCTAAAACGATTGCCGCGGGAATCTCCTCTCGTCTTTCGATTCAAATACCCGCGCGACCACCGGCGCCCCTCTCGACGGGCTAATTCCGCTCCGCCGTAATGCGAGATCCCCCGGCCGAGCTTTTCACCCAAAAGCGCGTCAATTATTCGTCTGCCCGAAAGCGCGCTTCTTCTCCAACATTAATATAGGATTGAGCGGGGAGCGAGCTGCTCGTTTAGAATTTCGCTGGAACAGTTCATAATATTTGAATAACGGCGTATACCCCGCGGAGTTTCCGGGAGTGGAGCATTACGGCAGCTTCCCGAACGCCGATGGACGGGCGACGAGATACTCGCGGCATAACTGGCTGCAGCGTGCGAAGAAAAACACGCGACGTTAAGGGGAAATAAAAGTTTTAATTAAACTCGGTAAATATTGCGCGAGTCCGAAGTGTAGCGCGCGAATGAGCCAGTGACAGCGGGACTTGCGGAGGGGGTCGGAAGAGCTCGGGAAATTTCATTTAGTCGAATTCTTTGCGCCTTATTACGCCCGCCGAGATAAGGAGGCGGAGGGGGCACAGACTCCCGGAAAAGTGGAAGCTTGCCAAGGGAGCCGGGGCGCATCGGTCAATCTTCGGGCCGACTTCGGCCGTAAGTGGCTCAGCCCTCGGCCCCGCGCCGACGGATACTCGATATCCATCTCCGAGTATTCAAACTTAAGAGGCTTAAGTTCGAAGCAGCCGATTCCGCGAATTGGATTTTGCGCACCGGGCCGCGATTAACGGCTCGGATTTCCTCGGCGATAAACTCATTAGCCGAGGATATAGGGGGGGCTGATGCACTCTCGCGAGGGATATAATTAATCGATGTCGCGATCGATCGGACCGTGGGCGCGAGAAAAAGGGACTGCTGCCCCGAGGAGAGCTCGTTCGATCGTGCTAATTAATTAGAATGTCGATGTATAGACGCGCGCGGAAAAAGGAGGAAAGCAATTAATTAAACGCCCCCGCCTCTGCAGCCCTTTTTGTAGCCGTCGGCGCTGATAAAAAAATCTTTCGGAGGCGGCGAGGCTCCGGATAACGAGGCCCGTCCGTCGCGATTACGCAGCGCGCGCAAAGGTAAAAAGTTGCGCTTTTTCAAAACGCGGCCTTTTACTGCGGGAGAAAAGCAGGAGAAAAAAGGGTATAAGGGACAAAACTCATTTGTTGGAAATCGAAATATCAGGCAGAGCGTGGAAACGAGAGCGGGCGCGGAACGAGGGAGCCGTGGATGCGTAAATAATAATGAGAAAAATCGATGATGGCAGGTGGCTCCCGCTCTTGGCTCTGTCTCTTGCCGACGCTTGATATTTCAACTGGAAATGGCCCCGTACCGGAGCGCGTGCACGTACGCGTCCCGACTCTATCCATCTCTTTCTTCTCTATTTTCACAGCTGCGGACGTGAAACAAAACGGTTGTGACTCCGATGAAACGAGACACGAGATAGACGGCGGCGGCAAAGCTCTGGTGCAATATCCGGACAACCTGAATCTGTCCGACCTCTTCTACTACATCCTGGCGCCGACGCTCTGCTATGAATTAAACTTCCCCAGGACCCAGAGGATTCGTAAAAGGTGCGTTTCGCCGTCACTCACTCCTTTTCTCTCTTTTTTCGCTATATTTTCTATTTTTTATTTGTCCTTCCGGTCTTTTTAAATATTTGCACTCCGGATTATCCTTTTTCCTCTTGGCCAAAAAACGCTCTATTTTTGGCGCCGCTCCCTCGCGAGGGAGCTCGCGAATATTAATTAAAGTACCTGCAACTTTTTATTCTCGAGCTCCCCGGAGTACTTTGCAGGTGTACTTGCTTCGTTCGTAATTAATTAGGCGTTTCTATAATTTAGTCGCTCTCCGCGCGTTTGTTTTTTAAAACTCTGACAATTTTTCATTTTCACAGAGTTAATTAAACTGCTTTTCGCATTTTTTACCCCCTAGCAAACACTAGGCATTCTTTGCGCCGCGTTTATGAAAATTCCCGTAAATATTGTAGCATCCTTTTTACGTCGAAAAATCCCATTAAGACCACTCGCGAGAGTCGCGCTGCACTCGCGTCTCCTGAAAATTCACCGGCAAAATATCCGCGTCGAAGAATACCTCTCGATGTAATTTATAATACCTTGGGCGGCTTCCCGCGGACCTCCCTCTCCCGAAGCTGTACATCAGGGACCGCGGAGAAGATAAATTCTCTCTTTTATCGCAATGAAACACGCGCTGCTTCTCTCTCTTACTCGAAATCTTAAGAACGTCGTGGCAGCTTCGTTTTCATTCTCTCGTCGAGCGTGTATAAATTATCGCTCTCGGGGAGACTCTTTATCCGCAATAAGTTCCGCGTTGAGCGAGAATAAATTTGACAGGGGAGGGTACTGATATGCGATCCCGTGAGATCTACCCTTCATGCTTATTTTTTACGTCTTCTACGCACTTTCTGCGCAGGTTTTTAATCAAGCGCATCCTGGAGGTGGTTGTTGGCTTCCAAGTCGTCATGTCACTCTTCCAGCAGTGGATGATACCGTCGGTCAAGAACTCGCTCATACCGTTCAGTGTAAGTAAACATTTTATTTTTATTTGCTTATTTAGCATTTTTAGAAATAATTACTTATAAGGTAAATAGAGTGTGTATAACATTGTCAGGCTTTTATACCCATCTACCTCTTATCAATATCAATATTAATAGTTTACAAAATGCCTGATGGATCGACATATCGATATAAACTAAAAATGTTGTAAAAAGCAAATCTGTGTTTTATATATTTAAAACAAATATTAGATTTATTTGGCAGAATTTTTAAAACATTTTGTATTTATTGTAGAGTAATTTTCAATTTTCAAATATTTTGTCAATATTGAAGAAATTAATAGTCAAAGAGATAGCTATGCAAAGGTTATTATTTAAAGTTAAAGTAAAATCCTTTGTAGTAAATATAGCGAGCATGTGAATAATTGCTCCGAGAGATTATTCCCTTCTTTTCGATTTACTGCAACATTTTCACGGCGCGTGTACCATCAATACTCCATTAATCGCTTCATAAATTCGGGTAATAAAGCCAACATAAAAATGCCTGATGACGTCGTAAAAAATAATGCCCCATATAATATTTATGTGGTATTCGAAATTAATAAAAAGCCCAGCACATCTCTTGAAGCTCCAAAAGGGCGCATGATAAAATAAAGTCCTCTCGACAGGACCGTACTCTCGGACTTGAATTCGCTCGCCGTCATGTCCGTCTAATTTTTCGTTTCACTCGATCCATCACAAAGGCGCAATTAATCAGCCGGTAGAATGCGCGGGTTTTGATTGGGCGCAGCAGAGCTGGAGAAAAAAATGATGACAAAATGCTCCTTTATTCATACACTCCGCAGAGTTTAATCATCCCGGTCATTCGCTAGTAAAGTCGCTCGGGACCAGCGAACAAACGTCCTTATCGCTTACGTCGTTATACGTACGTCAGAACTGCTAATTAGATTTATGCCCCGGGTAAAAGTTAAGACGTTCCCGACTCCTCGGCCCCGTCCGCGCGATGATTAATAGAAAACGAGAGGGAACTTGAGGATCGAGAGGAATTGCCGCACTACATTTAATACAGATAAATTGCTCTATTAGAATAAATAGTCTACTTAGTGTACAAGTTTGCTCGGCTGTTCACCCGCGCTGACTAAGCAGACGCTGATAATTCAGGCAAGGCTAATAAATTCGATTGTATCCGCTGAAACAGTTAAGGTAGCATGGACTATACCGATGGCTTCAACAGTCAGTCACACGATAAAGTTGTAATTTTCTAAACAAATTACATCCATTTTTTTTTCATTTTAATAGTGATCAGTATGAAACAACATCGGTTATTAAAACAAGTACTGTATTGGTAATTACGAATTTCATTAAAAAATTTAAAACTGACAAAAGTAATTTTATACTGACGACTTTCTTTCGTTTTTTCTTCTAATCAACTTAAACTTAACAATTTTTTACATGACAATGTAGATTAAATTATATATAACATAACATAATAATATAATATATTGTATAACATTATATAATTGAGTCCACGACAAAATTTATTGAAATTATGATAATATTTCTTTTGTTTACATTAACATTTGCTACTTTTTCTGTAATAAACTACATA